>PITA01018862.1:0-39093 GCA_004023965.1 Spilogale gracilis | reverse complement strand
CCCCCCCCCGTCCTCCCGTCCTTGTCTTCCCTTCCTTCGTGTCTTTTCAATTCTCTTTTTCTTCTTTTCTTGATTCTGGGTTGGGAGTCATTTGAATGCAGTGCCAAAATCAGGAGAAGAATCAAGAGTCTTAAGCTAAGAGCCTCTATGCCACATTGTTGCCAAGCCAGGAAACTTTAGTCTCGGAAAAAACACAGGTTTTTAAGAGACAATCTTGATGCACTTGTCTAGAGAGAGCCATTGAAGGAAACGGACTACCCAGAATTGTACATGCATTTCTGGACACAGAGATTTACCTGTAAAATCCACTATTTGAAGATAAAATATATATTACTGAGATTTCCCCTGATACTAGGATTCCTTTGTCATAACTTGTTCTTATAGTGATGTTCAAAATCACTGTGACATTAAGCTTATTTTCTGTGGCTTTAATTTAATAAGAACGTTGAAGTAAAAGCATTCATGCTCTCTACTATACGTCCCTTATATTCATTACATGTTGTTTACCTGAAAATCTCAGAGGAGGGGCCAGGCCTAAAAGGAAATTACTCCAAGTGTGAGTGGCGATAGAAGTGTTTTATGGCATGTGGCATGTCTCCAAGGGAAGCGACAGACATGTCACCTTGTTTTTTTCCCTTGTAAGCCAGGCCTGCTGGAGCTAGGGAAGCTGGGTGGGAGATGCTCGGTACTTCTGTGAGAAGCCCACAGCCCGCTGCAATTTCTGCACCCTGCAAAATAGGCGGCATACCCCAAATGCTGGAGTTTTCACTAGACCATGTTTTGTCAACATGATTTGTGAGCAAAACTATCAGATGATGCCATTACATCTACGATGAGGCACAAAAAAGTGACACACAGGCTAAAATTTGTTTGCAAAAACATGGCGTCATGCTTAGATACATGGTCATCCTCTGAATAGGTGGATGGTGGGAATATGGATCAGGAGAACCTTATGTTAATTTACCTCATTTTTTTCCTTTTTTTTTTTTTTTACTTCTCAGAGTCTGTAATTTTTTTTTGTTTGTTTTTGTTTTTTCCCCTCTGCTTCCTCCAAAAGGAAAGCTATTCTCTCTAGCCTGAACTGAAAGCTATAATATTACAGATAGAAGGACTTTATTATGCCAGCTCTTCCACAGTGAGCACATTATATAATCTCACCAAGCCTTAGACTTTTAAGTTACATAATTCTGCATAGGTTATTAAGAAGCTCAAATGAGATTATAATATTTGCAAATTACATGGCAAATTTTGACAAACAATAGGAGTGCTGACCTACAGAAACCTTGCTAAAAAAAAAAAAAGTGCTTTCAGTGGAAGTGGATGTTAAGAAAGAATACAAATCAGTGGTTGACCATAAAGTAACATTGCTTCAGGGCTAGATACAAAGCAAGGTGTAGAGACAGGTGTGGAAAAAACTAGAAAGTATCATCAAGCTGGAGAGAAAAGAATCTGGAAATGGCATTACAGGAAAACTGAGAATAAAAAAGGAGTGATGCCTATGACAAGAAGCATTATCATTTCTTGAGTACCTATGGGATGCCAAGGCACTTTCTATTCATTTTCTCATTTAATTTTCACAAAACTTTTACAAAGACTTTTTATTAGCATCTACTTTTTCTAGTGGAGGAAACCGAGACTCACAGACTTCAAGTATCAAGTCCAACATACCTCTTGGCTCCTAAATGGTAAAGCCTGAGAAATTTCCTAAGTACCTTCCACTGCCATTAGGCAACGCCCCCCCCCCCCCAACACTTTATAGCTGGAGCAAATGGGACTCTGATTTCCACATTTCTGCAATCCCACACTGATAAATGTGGAGTCTAGAAATTTTATTTGAACACTCATAATGCATTTTCCTCAAGGAATAAGGCTTGTAATGCTGGGTGGTTATTCAAACTTTTTAACCAAAAGCTTATTTATTTCAAAATGTAGCTGATCTATAGATTTAGAACCTGTATTCTGAATTACCACAAGATAGTCTACAGAAAACTACCCTTCTTAATTCCAAATGAGAACTTAGAAAGCACACCCCTCTTTAGCACTTTTTACCACTTTAACCAGAGTAGACAGAAGCCATCTCTTGAATCCCCACTCCACAGACAGATTTAATACATGTGAAGATGAAGATGAAGGATAAATTTCTCAAAACATTTGGGGAATGTTGCAGCACTCATCACCATACATAGCTAATTGTGAGCTATTTGTTAGGTGGGTGACCTTGTGTGATGGGAAATGAATGCACATTTGGGCAGATATATGTATCTATAAGACTTAGAATTCCAACTAAATGCATAGATGCAATAAATTTTGTCCCCATAATAGTGCAATCTTCCCTCTGAGATCTGAGATGTACCTGGCTTGGCATTTTCTCCTTTCCTAGCATGCATGAACAGGTCTGAAATATGAAATCTGGATTTCTTACCATTGAATTACGGTAACGCATTTAGCAAAAGACAACATGAATTCAGTAGTTGTTTATAAAACTGAACATATTGTCCTCCTCTTCCCCACACATATATTTTTGTGCCAAGTTTTAGATCTTAAATGCGTCCACCAGCTTAGTGTACAGACTGGAAATGGGCTAAGTATTTTCATTAAGACTTCCTCCATTTCTGTGACTCTGAGAGTGATACCCATATTCTCCCTTTTATGAGAGATCTGTATAAATCGGTGATAACTGGGCCAGTGGTGTGGACTCATTATTTATTCTCAATCCACTGTTCACGAACATTGCACAAGAGAGGAAAGCTAACTGATATTTGTTACTTACATTTTTTTCTATCTCTGGCTAAATATCTTTGGTGATCCACTTCCCTGACTCCAGTCTCTAGCCTCTGCTAACATTTATGCATTGATTCTTCAATATCCTTTCTTTCTGATATTACCTACAATCCATGATCATTTATTTTTCTGATTAAAATGTTCACTTATCTCCCTATCTAGAAGGCCACGAAGCACAGCAAAATGTTGGGTACTTAAAATGATAAGCCAAGCTATGAAATCCTAAAAGATGTGGATCTGATATGATTTTCTGATTAGGTTCCCTTAAGACTTAAAAATTATAATTTAGTACAGGCGATAGGATTTCCGGGCTGCTGAACCTAGAGATGAGATGTTGTTTAGGATATAGAAGGGGTTTAGCTACAGTTGCTCCATTGTAAATGTGGGCTTTCAGCTACCTTCTCTGTGAACAAGATTGGATTCCATGCCTTTACCTTTGGTTAAGAAAGTACTCTGTGTTTAGAGAGAGACTTTTCTAGGCCCCAATTATACCTTAGGACATTAAATGGGTTTTTCCATTTCTTTGTTCAGATTGACATTATTCTGTGATATTTGTAGAGAATTCAGATTTCACAAGAAAGAGAAATTATTTTTAGCAAAATGATAAATATTTTAAAGCAGCACAAGTGTCCAAATGAGTAAATAATCCCACTTAAATACAGATGGATGAGCATCTACAGGTCTTTGTTTCCAAAACATATGGGTGACATGTTTTTTTTTTTTTTAAGTCAATATATTTTACAAACTAAAGCTTTTTCCTTCTCTTTCATACACATATTGCTAATTTCTTGTAATAGTTTATTTGTATAGGAAGGACATGATTAGGAAGTTTTTTCTCAATTATCAGAAGATGTATAGGACTGTAAATTGCTCTTATTAAACTAGCACTGCAGAACAAGGTCAAATGTTGATCATAAGGGCCAAATCATTAGAAGGATACAGTAACCTGTTCTTTACTTGGCCTGGAGAGCCTGATTTTTCAAGCAAACACATTGGTATATATTCAGATTTTTCATGTCTTTTCACTTTATATTTCAAATATCTGCCAAGATATTCACTCAACATCTGAAGCTTGGTCAAGTCATCTGGAGAATGGAGATGCTATTATTTTGAAGTTACTCCAAGGATTAAAAGGCAATATAAATATGTGAACATGTTTTTTAAAGGATTAAGCAGTAACAAGTGTTGGATAGTATTTTCTTTTTCATAGGTTCGCATACATCCAGGTTGAACTATTTTAAAAGACCAAGCCAAAACTAATTTTTGAGATATTCTTGGAAATCATGACCAGTGAAACTTAACAGTTTATTTTCTAATCTAAACGGCCACCACTAAGTTGACATCTTCTTGTCTGACATGGACAATTGAGATTTAATTTCCATGTATGAAAAGATCTGGCAATTCGAGGAATTTATTCAAGCAAGTAGCCAGCTTCTAAGGCAAAACATTTCTATCATTAAGAGGTTCTAATACCATCGACAGAATGCCAGAGCCAGCATCATTCTGTTAAGGGTATCACAGTGAAACTTCCGATCCCAAAGAACTAATCCTTGGATATTTCTTAGTCTTTCCCTTAGTATCATTTCTAATTAACCCACTCTACACCTCACTTATTTATCTGGTTTATTCTTTGGCTCTCCTGTTAACACATAAACTGAATGAGTGCAGAGATTTTATTTTAGTTTATGTTGTTCACTAGTGTTAGTTCCCTTGAAAATGTGCCAGGTACATAGCAGGAGTACGATAAATATTTTTAACATATGAAAGACTGGATGAGATATTAAGATTCTTTTCTATTTCCAAGTTCTCAGAAACCATGAAAACAAAATGTAGTAGCCCTATACACGAATAGAAAGGTTACTGACTTTATTAAAAAAACATGCAAATCGTACACAGAAAAGGAATCTTTATTTCGACTCTCCTTGCTGGATTTCTTTTATCTAACTTTTAAGCATTTGGGAATCAACAGTGACATTACACTCTAGTTTCCAGATTGAAGGTATAAAGAAAAATATCAATTGCTAAAAATAAGAAAACAAAAGAGCGTATCATATTTACTTTGTTTCTTTCCTGACTATTTGGATTCCACATAGAAAGAAAATAAAGACCCATTCATCTGTTGGACAAACATTTACTGAGCACTTGCCCTCTGTCGGGGTACTTACAAGCACTGGGGGGAAAATCCACTCTGGAAGAATTCAGTTACAAACGAGAGACATAGCCTCTCTACATGTTTTTTTCTCAGAGCTCAGGATGGAAATGACATGTGCATTTAGATACAGTTGTGTTAAGAACCTCTGCTTCTTCAAAGCCTTGCTAGCATGTTAGTAGGCTGATGAGCTAAGCAGTCTCTGGACTGTTTTCTATAGACTGTTTTCTCTGGACTGTCCCTGTAATATGCCAAACATTGCAAGGATTCAAGGTATCTTCAAGTTCTGGGAAAGAAACAGATTTATAAACAGATTGCAACAGTGTAAGTGGCACCTATCCACAAGTTGTAGTGGAGGTGGAAACAGAGGAGTGCTCTGATTCAGAGTGAGGTCAAGGAAAGCATCCCAGTTAGAATCCGAACAAGAAATCTCAGGCACCCTCAAATTGAACAATTGTAGAAAAGGCTTTTAGAGGGACAATTTACCATAAGGTGAGCAAGTGTTGAGACACAAGATAGGGGAATATGTTGGAGGTCATTATACTCCCAGTCTTCATGGGGTAAAGGGAGAAAGAAATTCCTGGATCCTGAAATACAAAGAGTTGATTAGAAAAGATCTGAACAGGAGCTGTGGTCTTTGGTTCAGGGATGAAGCTAGCCCATGCAAGCTCAGTGAGGAAACTGATCAGAGAAAAACACTCCCTCACTCTCTTCCTTTCCTCTAATCTTCTTCCGGAATGCACAATGGCTGAATCCAAGCAAAAGGCAAAGGGTGGACAAGTTCATTGATGAAGTAAATACAGGTTAGTTTTCTGGGTCACAGATCAAAAAGAGAAGAACCATGAGTCAGTATGGTGGGGTAATCAAAAAATAACCAATGGAGAAGGCTTGGGGAGTAGAACACACTTGACCTAGGCTTGAAGACTGAGGAAGAGTGTGTTAGCTAGAAGAACTGGGTCACTCCAGAGGAGAAATGATGTTTGAAGAATGTCTGACTGGAGGGGAAAGGGAGAGGCTCTAGGAAGATTGGAAAATGAAGACTTTGTGTAATTTTGGGGGAGAGTCCCTGAACATATTTTTTACTGCCACAAGCTGATAGCAAAGAAATGTAACAGAGTCAAACGGGGTCTCGAAATCTGGTAACTGAATAAGCCTCTTATAAAAACCAGCAGAAGCACTTCTGCAATCTTCAGATTTTAGGAGACTATTTGCATACCTTTAGTCAGACCCAGGGTAAGACTAATAGCTGAAAATATTATTTTTATGGTATGATATGAAATCAGAGAGTGATGGACACTTAGACAAAATATTAATGTGCTATGGATTGAAACTCTTTTTCTGCCTGGTGGGTCAATAGAAGTCAAGAGTAGATGGTCAAAAAAAGGCTTCAATCTTAAATTATTTCAGAACATAGTGGACTGTCTTCTCTTGAGTGAGAAACTATTTCTTTGTTATACAATTATTTTGGATCTTTTAGTTCTTCTGATTCTCACACATGTAACATTACTAAAGAGTTGAGCTGTAAGTACTGTACCCTAGACTACTTTGGGCAACAGCTTGACTTAATATAATGGTTTTCAAGCTTAAAAAAAATGCATCCTTACACAAAACTTCAATATATAAATGAAGTGAAAGTCAGAGTTCTCTAGCAGCTTAAATCTTCATTGTTGGGCAGAAATTATTTTATTACTTGCCCCAAATTCTGTAGCACCATCATGGACCCTTGGGTTTCCTAGGGCAATAGTTTTTAAAATCACCTCAAGAGTAGGGAATTATGCACAGAGAACAAACTAATGGTGGTCAGAGGGGTGTGGGTGTGGGGATGGGAAAAATGGATAAAAGGGAGTGGAAGGTACAGGTTTCCAATTATGGAATGAGTAAACCAAGGAGATGAAAGTTATAGCATAGGGAATATAGCCAATGATATTGTAGTAACATTGTATGGTGACAGATGGGAGTTATAGTTGTTGTAAACACAGCACAACATATAGAATTGTTGAATCAGTATGTTGTACACTCAAAACTAATGTAACACTGTGTGTCAACTACAGTTCAACAACAAATTTTTTAAAAAAGAATAGGTAATTATAAGAAGTGCCATGTCACCCAGGGTTCAAATCTCAGTTTTAAATTATATTTTCCTCTAGGAAAGCAAGGACACTTCTTGAGGATAACAGGAATGCTTGCACTGACCACCGTGCCCCCATCACCCCTAGAGGACTGATTCACAGTGTGACTCTGAGCAAGTCACTAAACCTCTTCCTGCTTTAGAATTCCTTTCTGTAAAATGGGCTTGTTAATGGGGACCACATGCCTTTTTCATCACAGAGATGTCGGAAAGATTAATGAGTGGTTGTTACTAAAGGTTTTAAAAGATCCTTTGAAGAAAGGCTGTAGATAAGACCAAAAAAAAAAAAAACCAAAAACCCACAGAGAATATATTTTATTCGATCCTACCCAGTAAATGTTCTGAGAGAGTCCAGAAACAAATACCTAAAACTCTAAGTGGATAGTGTCAGTTCCAATTTACTTCTTTGCTTGGACTGCGGTGGTGCTATTAGTGCCAGCCAGGGGTATATAGTACTGCTTCCCTGAGCCTGAATGTGCTCAAAGAAGCTTTGGTGATGAGAGCCATGAAGTTAGGAAGCATGTCTAGGCATCTGAGGTGGAACAGGTGACGTGGGGAGGGCAGAAGAAAAAAAACAAAACAAAACAAACAAACAAAAAATCAGTAGCAGAAGCTCTCTGAGCACTGCTGAGAAGCAGAGCTACTAATGGATGTGGCAACCAGGAAGGAGCTGGTCATGATCTACAAACAGGCTCCACAACAATGGCAGCAGTTCCTCCCAGGTGCTGGGTGGGGAGGGAGGCCTCGCTTGTCCCATTCTACAGATTTTGAAACTAGCCAGGGAGTCTTTCTCCCTCTGCTGCATATCCTGCACTTTAGCTCTCTGGCCTCCATTGACCTTGGTCGCCGTGCACAGACTGGACTACTTTCAGAAGAGAAAACGGAACCCCCGTGGCCAGTCCGTGGTATGCACCTTTCTCTTTCCACATCCCAACCTCGAGGTTAGGTTTTCTTTACTTCCAGCCTCAAGTATTTCCATGGCGTTCTAAGCACAGAAGTCTTTGCCTCCTACGTCTTCCTATCTCCAGCTTCAAACTGGGGCTGGAAAGTCATCCTAAAGCAAATCTGACCTTACCTGTCTAATGCTCAGAAGCATTTCCTTGTGCCCTGTGCTCATACTATGCATGGCAAGGTTTTTGTGTGTGTTTTCAAGACCCTTCATGGTCTGAGCTCAACTCACACATCCGGTCCCCCATCTTACCACACTGCCCTCACCCTGAGCACACCTTTCTTGGTGCTCTCGGAACTCAGTCCGCATTCTTCTAGTTCAAGGCCTTCCCACCTACCCATGTAAACTGCCCTCTCATTTTGGATGTATAAGGACTCACTAATTATGTTTCAAACTCTATTTCAGCTGACTATGTACACATTCTTCTCAGACTTCCCGGCCCTCTTACCGCTTTAGCCCCTCCCACCCCTCTGCTTCCACAGCAGTCTGTCACTATATTTATTTTCATCTGGGGCACTTCCCGTGGGCTAGGGGTCTAAAGTCCTGGGTTCATGATTAGCTGTCATCTATCAGTTGTGATTTTGGACAAGTAATTTCTTTGAGTGTCAATTTCTTAGCCTGCATATGGAAACAAAATACTTTTAAATGAAATAAGATATGTGAAAGCCCTCAGCCCTATACTTGACACAGATGAAGGTACTCCACAAACATCGAGAAGGTAAATGAATGAACAAAAAAGGTAAATTGATGGATTCTGTAATGATACAGCAGAATGTTTTCCAGGAAAATTGGATATACCTCATTCTTGCTTTTCAGATATGCAATGAGAAAACATTGTAACAAGGTGTCTCTTACGAGATCAGTGTCCATCTGCAAGTTGAATGACAGGTTTGTGAAACTTACAGCTTGCGTGGAGGAGGAGTCACATACTTTGAAGGTCCCTTTCCGCCGTTCTCCTGTGATGAGGCAACTTTCTATTTCTGCGTAAAGTCTTTCAGTTGTGTTTACCTCAAGAGCCAGTTTCTGGCATTATGTCTGCTTCATTGTTGTCCTTCTTTAAATTCCCTTTTCACCAGACAAAGCGAAAAGTTTGGCTTTGAAGTCGCAGGAAGCCACGTTGTCAGTTACCGCCAGAACCCACGGAAGTACACGGGAAAGCAGGCATTAGAGGTGGTGGAGATCAGAGGGCATTTCAAAAGCTGCAGGAGCTATTCAGATTCTCTTCTTTAAAGGGCCTCTGATGCCAGAAGATGGTGTGTTGGACTCTTCTGTGCTACCAGTTTGAAATGTATTTGTAGTTTAATCACAGAGAATCCTGATTTAAAATTCCCAGTTTCGCGGGGAGGGGTGCGATGGGGGGTGGGGTGGGGGGAGGGTGTTTTCTGTTCTGAAGCTCTCATATAGCAGCCCTTCCTGAGGAGCCATATGCCATGCTGTTCTACCAGGTCTGCAATTCCTGGGGAGGATTTAGGAGGCAGGAGATAAAAGGAAAATGAGAAGACTTTTGTTTGCTTTATGTATTTTTCTTGTTTCCAGGATCAAGCCATTGCCCTATTGTTGAACTCTGACACCAAAGTGTGCCCAAGGTCTAGCAGACATTAAGCAAATATTTACAGATGATTTAAAAGAATTGCTTCTTCGCCTTGCGAGGCAGTGATATTCTTTTTCCAAGTTACAAATTTAAAGAAAGAAATGAGGTTAGCTATGGGCAAACCTGTAATGGAGTTTTTCTGACAACTGAGTTTGACAACTGAGAAAGCAAGGAAGAGGAGAGGTGAATCTCCTGGTTTATGTTTCACTCTGTGCAAAGTCATAAAGTTGAGGCTGAGCAGACTTACTGAACTAAAACATTAAGTTGCATGCACAGAAAAACTGAAGAAAGCAAATGTACAGTTGCCGCTCCTTAAAAGCCTTTTATGGGGGGAGGGGATATGTCCCTGTTGGTCAATTTCCCTTCCCTCTTAGAAGCAGAATTCCCTCCCACTGCACCCCAGGTGACTTCTTGTGTCCTTATTTCAATCATCACAAGGGCTTGGCTAGACAGTAATCACTGTCAGTGATTACTGGGTTAAAAAATGAAAATTGGTATTAAATTTTATTACTCTTGCATGGAATACATCAATGAAATAATTCCATGGATCTTTCACACTTGAACCAAGTTTCTCAACTGGAGAAACAGCAACAAAACCAACATTTTGTCCTTTATTTGCATCACTGTACTATATTCTATTTTAGGATTTAGGGGGAACCTGTCTTGCAGAACAGAAATCAAAACACACTGGGGTTGAAGGGAAACAACGAAATGATTTGATTCCAACTTCTTATGTAAACTTATATCATATGATAATGTAGTTGTACTGCATATTCAATTTTGATATGTAACCTTTGAAATAAATTGGAATATTCTTTCCTGATACTCTTGGCACACACTGAGTGATCATAAACAATAATCTTATAAAGGTCACTTGCTCAATAAGCAGTGCTCACGGCAAGAAGTGTTCAGGACTACTCAGAAATTTTTCCCTTTCTCTGAGACTCTTAATTTATTCTTTTTCCTTCTCTGAAGCTCCAAACAACACAAATTTTCTTGTACCACGTAGACTTATAGAATTTCTGGAATGATAACTGTTTTTCTCTTCTTCTTACACTTTACTCTTTTTTTAAACTTAAATTGGCTGATAGAAAATAGGCAAAGCAGTTTGGGGTAGAGGTGGGGGTCGGGGAGGAAGTGAAGTTATTCAGCCAAAAACTAATTGGCTATTTTAAAGGAAATTATTTGATTTCAATTTCTCTCTACTCAAATTAATCTATGTGAGTAGACATGGCTAAGATAAGTAGGGACAGATATACTTGTGATGTTTGCTTTTGCACAACTTGTTCATTTATAAAATGAATTTCAGAAACCCTATAACAAATCCCAAACAAGCTTAATGTTTCTTTACCAAGTAACTTCAGGTCCTCATACAAACATATTTTGTTAAATCTGGGCTCCAACCATGTCAGTTGTATTTTTTACCAGCAAAACACCCCCAATCAATATTATTCTACTGGCAGATAATAACTTCTCTTGGTATATGCCAATTCCATCTGCTGTCAGATAATGCAGGTCACTATCCTCCTTACAAGACAATGACACAGGAAAAGAGTTCCTTGCTACAAACATAGCTGAAGATATTTACATGGCTTATACCCATGATAATTGGTTACCAGCAAAGGAGTTTGGGAGTTGTAGGGAAAGAACAGTCAAAACAGGTCACACAAAACCTGTAGGGAGGATTTACCTGCACCCCATTAAAGCTCATTCATTTCAACTCTCTTTACAAATTTTAATCAGGGGCACCTGGGTGGCTCAGTTGGTTAAGGGACTGCCTTCGGCTCAGGTCATGATCCCGGAGACCCAGGATCAAGCCCCGCATCGGGCTCACTGCTCCGCGGGAAGCCTGCTTCTCCCTTTCTCACTCCCCCTGCTTGTGTTCCCTTTCTAGCTGTATTTCTCACTGTCAAATAAATAAAATCTTTAAAAAAAATAAAACAAATTTTAATCAAATAAATAGAGTAGGACGTTTCCAGGATGAAATTAGTCAAATAAAACTTTTCATTATTTTTTGTTCACCTTGTTCTAAGAAGAAGATTTGAAGGTTGAATAAGCTTAATTGTCATTCCAATTTACTATACACAAATGTCTTCTTTTTGTTTTTTTAACCCATACATTATGTCTCTCTCTTGGATGCTCTAGAGTCGTGTAAGCAAGGATTCCAATTCTCTCTCAATCTCTGTCTTTCAGAATATGAACTTAATGCCATAGTTTTCAAATAAGGATGAACTAACTTGATTCCTAGACGGAGTTATGATGAGAGGAATTATGGAGCTGGGTCATTTGAAGTGTGCCTTGAAGGAGAAACAGAAGTTGGGGTGGGGGGCTGTGCCCTGGTGCAGAAATGCCAGCCAGGCATGGGGGTGTTGGGAAAGGTAGTGATGACAAGCTTCTTTTTATCTTATGTGAAGCCTTGCTTACATCATTATAATACCCAAGATTTATTACTACTGATGTTATTATGGTGGAGTTTTGGAAAACTGTAGAATCTTAGGAGGTTTCTTTAAGATCTTACGTTCTTGGAAAATTAATAATGGAAGTTTATTATAGAGGAGATACTGACTTTAGCCTGAGCACACAGTGTTTAGAATTCTTAAAAGAAATCAGTGTTGAATTTGGGTAGATCCAACAGATGTTATTAAAATGTAGATTTTACTGGCCACTGAACCTCTTTCTCAGCCACTGAAGTGACAAAAGAACACAAATCTAACAGAAGCCCAGTTGGAACTGGCTTTGGGAGGGAGGTGAGCAAGTGTGCCCTCTGGGAAGAGAGAGACTGCCGTGGCTGTGGCTGTTTCCCAAAGACATTCCTCCTCTGTGAATGAATGAAAGAGATTTTAAAATATGGTCAAATTTGTAGCTCATTTTTATGAACTAAAGGTGCAGTTATTCCCTCCTCTGGATAATTTTAATTTGAAACTTAAATAGGCACAAACACCAACTCAAAACATAATAATCCAAGGTAATTAATTCACTTTGATGTTAAATATTTAGATAAAGGAATGCATATCTTTGAGATAAGTTATGGTGTTAAGATACGGTAGGGCAGATGGACCAAATATAAATTCAGAATTGAACAAATTACAAGAGCTGTGAATACATTTTACAGCATGTCTTCTATTTGTTCTTTTATTTTTTTTTAGCCGTTTCCTTCTTTATTATGCTACTTTAGTTGTCTAGCACCTATAGGAATGTATCTAGAAAATGTGACTTGAGTTTATAAATCCTGTAAGAATTTGCATTTATCTTTGTCAAGAGGATAACTGAAGGCAGTGGGGTTCCTGTGAAATATCCTAATTAATCCAACTCACCACATTTTTGTATTCTGAAAATCCCATCAACTAAAATTCAGTTCCCGTCTTAAGAAGGAGGAAAAGAGCAGAGGTGTCCCAGAGGAGGAAAAAGGGAGGGATTAAATTTTTTTTAAAAAGTGAACAGAACTAAATGAAGGGACCAAAATAGGAAATTTTTGCATAAACATTATTCATGTCTCTGCTTTTCTTCCAAAAACCCTTGACCTCTACCTTCCCGGAGATCTAATCCCATTGTCGGGGAACATTTTACTCTTCCAGAAAACCTAGAAACTTTTACCAAGTTGTTTTAAACTCAGCCAGCTTGTTAGTCCTTGTCTGCATTCTGGCTGCCTCATCTGCCATACAGAGAAACAGTCCCTAATGGCTGGAGAATGTGAGTTTTTCTTCATGCAAAATATGCTTCACAGTACTAAGTAAAGCAAAAGAGGCCTGTTTCCTAAGACTGTGTACTTGAGAACGTGTTCGGACAATCTCTGCCCAGAAGCCAGTGTGCAGATGCATATTTCAGACGTTCCTCTTCCTGATTAGCATGCAGCCAGAACACCTGTTTTGCTTCCTGGAGGAATCATATTCAAAATGAAGATACACCTGCACACTCAAATATTTTCATTGCATTTATAAACAGAGCTCTTGCTGTTGGGGTGAATATGTTCCCATCAGTCCAAAGGTGTGGGATTCTACCTTCTGAAATGACCTCAGTCCCATTTTGCCAATTCTCATGGCCATTTTTTAAAAATTGAATTTGCAAGTAGGTTTGAAGTATTATGCTCTCCACAGGGATTACTCAGCGTGTGCGTGTGTGTGTGTGCGTGCGTGCGTGCGTGCGTGTGTGTGTGTGTTGAAGGGTGACTATGCAAATCCGGAGGCAAGTACCTTGCTTTGGCAATAGGATAGGACAGTTACCATACATGATATTTTTGAATGTGGAAAAGGACACACAAGCCATGGTCCAAATACATGCTTTTCTTTTCTTTACAAGTCTTTAAAACCTTTGTCTCTGAAAATTAAACTTGTAACTATGAATATGAAATAATCATCTCTAAGAGCAAAGTAAAAAAAGGGAATTGTTTAAAATTACAACTGACTGTTCAAAATACAACAATAACAACTATACTTTTTAAGATTATTATTGACAATGATTTGTTTTAAAGCATTATGTATACATTTATAAATGCATATATGATGTATTTTATGTACATGGATTAGGTGGCTGTTTAAGGACAATAGTGGCTACTGGAAAACTATTTTCCACAAGAGTAAAGTGTAGAAGATTTAAGGTCCTATTTAAATCATCTTTGAGAATGTATCAAACCTATGTAACTATACAGTTACAGGAAAAAAAATGAAAGTATGCCTGCTTTGCGGCTTGATTTAAATGATAGAATTTGGGTAGCATAATTCAGTATTTGTGATTGATATGCTTCTAGGAACTGAGCTTTTGAACATTTTCAAGTTCCTCAAATGCTGCTTTCATAGGCAATGCATGGATAAATTATATTCTTTTAAATGCTCAGAACTGAGAACAGTGGAATTAAACTCTAGCAGTTTAGTAATAATTCTACATGAGCCAGATCCTAGTCATTCATAACTAAAATAGTGAATGCATCAGCCCAGAATAAGAACAGAAACACTCAGATAAGATATTTGGGTTGCTATAAAGAACAAAAATATAGATTGGCCCTATATTTTTTACTTAATCTGTCTAAATCAATTAGACATTTGAATTGTGGTATTGTACTTCCAGGAAGCTTCATTGCTTTCTATTATCCTCATGACAAAAATAAACAATTCTTTTTGAAATCGTAGAGAAAAAAATGCCTCCCACTGAGTTGATGTTGTGTGCTGTTATATGCTAGAACATATGTGTAATAAAAAATGAGAAATTATGGATCAAATAATGATGTTGGAGCCACTTACACAAACAATAGAGAGCATTTTGGATGAGTTCCAACTATCATCACTATTGTTTAATTTCAGCTCCAGTTATGCATCTGCCTAGGCTAGTGTCAAAGATAATCATCTCACCAGATAGATATAAAATGCACAACTAAAATTACATAGCTCCATTATTCTGTTTACACATAGTACTAAACTACTCTTTTCCAGCTGACTGACCCAAGAGAGCATTTTGTCCATTGAGTTCCCTTGCAAATTTGGTGGGCTGATGCCCATTGCTTGGTATATATTAGGTCATTTTGTACCAATGTAGGAATAAAGTAACTAAGAAGAGGCATGAATATATTTGCTCTCTAATGAATCTGTTCTTTACGTCTTGCTCCCTGCCTTTCACACACAATTATGGGCTTTTAAAGCAAGGGAGAGCCTTAGTGGAAGTCACAAAATGCCAATTAAGAGAAATGGACAGAAGCTGAGTGCCAAATCACTCATTCTGGGAAAAAGAGAAAGACAAAGAGAGCTGCACATTTTCGCCCTCTTCACTGATACGTCTTCTGCCAGTCAACACATGAGAGCATCCTCAACCAGAAGGAGATTTAGAAAGTTACCCAGTCCCGCACTCAGTATTTAATTCAAAACCACGTATCAGAAGAAGTTTTCACAGGCAATACCAGTCCGAAACAAAACAAAACAAGACAAGAAAAGGGAGCAAGAAATTAGAAAAGAAAATGCTAAACAGAAATGTCCATTGTCTAATTTATACCTTAAAGTAAAAGTAATTTTGAAAACCATGATTTACTGGTGGAGAGAAATACCATATTCTTTTGTTAAGTCATGGACTGAAAGACAAAACTTTTGTCATTTATTTTCTTTGAATGCAAAGCATTGCACTCTAAGTAGGGCTGAACAGGATCTGCCTCTCCATCACTGACAGTTAATAATTAAATCAAACATTATATTCAGCAATAGAACATATGCATCAGCTTCTTTCAAATTGCATTTCCTTCCTGTTAGGTCCATTAGTGTAAACCAGACTGCCTTTAGAAACCCCCTTATTGCTGCTGTCTTTCAGCACAGTTCCTGAAATGGATAATGTGGTACATATTATGGGCAATTACACAGAACTCCCCAGCGATAGGGTTTTAGAGTTACAGAATGAAACAGCTGGAACTACAGAGCTATAAGCTAATCATAAAAAAAGGAAATAGTTAAAAAAATAAATAATCTGGACAAAGAAAAAAAATGGAAAGCACGAGAGGTTCTATGAAATCATTGTTCTTAGAGAAGCTGTCTGTACCTAGAAGAATCTCCAGAGTTCACAATGTAAAACTACCTAAATCTAAGCGTGCTATTTTTAAAAAAATATATTCCACTATGTGTTTTACACCCCTGGTGTAAAAAGCATATGACAAACAGCTAGCAAATAGGAGGTATTAGAAACAATGACATTCTTCTCTCCAGCTTTATCAATGCTGTATTTCCATATTAGTAACATTGTGAGATATCTTGTCTTCTTTTTCAATTTTATTTCCATGAAAACATATATGGTACTAGAAGATGGGTTTTCTATTCACTAAATGAGCCACACAGATAATATTTTCATCTTGTTATTTTATGCTTGGTTTGGGTGTATAGTGCTCATGCCATAGAGATAAGAAATTACATAATCTATCTCTTCACTTGGTTTGGGGTTTGCAATTGGAATGTTCTGCTTGAAAAATCAGACACAAACATTAGATATATACCTAAGGGAAAAGTTTCCTATTCCAAAAGCAAAATACATATTCTGATCTCTTTCACAGTTTTAGGAAAGAAAGTAATGATGGGTTTTGATGGCAAAAAAAAAAAAAATGTTGCTTCATTTGGTTGTAAGCAAAATGCAGTTTTAGCTTGCGCCAATGAAGTGTTTTTGAAAATTTTCGGTAAAATTACTTTATAACTTGAGAAATAATGGAACAATCTGCACAGTAACTACTGTGAAATGAAACAAAAGTGGGTGCAATTTCAAACTTTAAATATAGCCACAAAACTATTTTCAAATTTGTTGCTAAAGTATTCTACAAAAATCTGAAGATATTAAAGGCAGTATATTTGTACAACTCTTGGAGAACTATTCTTTTTCTCTATAAGAGATGGATTACATAGTCATAGCCAGATTTATGTGGCTACTTATATGCTTTCATAAGGCTTCAGTAGCCAATATTTATTTCAGCAACAATAAAATGCAGCGGGAAGAAGCTGGACATAAAACATGCTATCCAGTTTGATATCCTTAACAGTCATTGTCTCCTACTTCCCTTAAGAGCAATGATTCTTTGTTGTTGTTAGTTTTTCCCCCCCTTTCCAGTAAAAGCTTTATTATGATAGAGTGGAAAGAGGGGAAACAGAGATGTTAACAAGACGAAATGTTAAAGTCAAAGGAAGACTATGTCTCCTCATTATAAAAAGTAATGTTCACTTTAACAGTAAAACCCTCATTTGTTTTTATTATTGAAGCTATATTGGTGACTGTACAATATAATAAGTGAATATGTTCTGAATACCCAAACCTATTTGTTATGTAACAAACAAAGTTCAGGAGATTTAATTGGAGGTTATGTTTTTGAATGTCCCTGTTTTTTATAAGAAGGAACACTGAACACAGGATGAAAGGACCTAATACAAATGACATATGTATTGGGGAGAGGGATAAAGAAACCAGTAACTGATACTTCAAGTAATTCCTTACCTCTTTTTATTTCTATATGAATTTACCCCAAAAGGAAAAAAAAAGACCATGTTATCTACTAATTTCTAATACAGGAGATTTCTAGAATGATACCCCTCTTCTTCCTATTAAATAGCTATTTTTAATTTTTTTTTTAAGATTTTATTTATTTGACAGAGGAAAACACAGCCAGAGAGGGAACACAAGCAGAGGAAGTGAGAGAGGGAGAAGCAGGCTCCCCGCCGAGCAGGGAGCCCCATGTGGGACTTGATCCTGGGTCTCTGGGATCATGATCTGAGCCGAAGGCAGTCGCTTAACAACTGAGCCACCTAGGCACCCCTAAATAGCTACTTTTGTCTCCATATGGTTTGCATTTCCATTTAGACAAAATAATAGCCCCTAGCATATATTCATTGCAATTATTGAACTAAGCACTTTATAGAAACCAAACCAGAAGACTCACATAATTGGCCAGTCACACAGCTTTATTAAATGGGGAAGCTAAGATTTTAATCCCGGCAGTTGGAGTCTAGAATCTGAGCTCTTCAATACTATAATAAACTGCCTTTGAAGATAGACATATTGAACACCTTTATGGTACATTAAGTATCAGGTCTCAGAACACTCTTCTCAATTTGTTCAAGAATGACTCAATAGCAGTGAATCACGCAGCCATGTCTAGAACATACCAGTCATGATTCTACAATATTATTTTGGTTACCATCGGAAAACCTATAAATTCTCATATTTACCTTGGACTTAATTCTACACCACACAAAAAAGGTGGATACCATCATGCTGATATGCTACATTTAGTTCACTGATCTGTTAATTTAAAATATTTTGCTTCATTCTAATAGCTCTTCTCTAGAAGTCTTCAGATCTTTGGCTGGAATGGCCTTGAATACATCTGGAAAAATACCCTCCAATAATCCAGTGAACATGAGCTATAAAAAAGTTGCCTCATTATAAAGCAGCCTAGCATGTATAATAAATTAAATCCACATTCAGATCTCTTAAACGTTCTTACATTTTGCTTCTTACAAAAAAGTTAATGACATATAGAAGTAGTTTTTTTTTTTTTAATGAAAACAGCAAAAGAAAACATAGCAAAATATTTATATGATTTTGAGTTAAGCAAGCTTCTTCTAGGGAGCCAAGACAGAATTTGTAAAGAACAGGGTAAGTATTCTTGAATACCTAATCATTTTTAAATGAATGACAAGATACTACGAACTTCAAAAATACATCAATTACAGACTAGGAAAACATTTGCTATGCATATGTCACATGAGGGCTAATATATATTAGCAAGTATAAGGTACTTATTACATTGAGATTTTATCTTAATGCATTATCTATATGGGTATTTCTCAAGTTACATGTAAGTCAGCTGAGCTCTTGTTAAAGTGAAGATTGTGTTTCAACAAGGACTGGACCCAAGATTGTGCATTTTCTTCTCATTTTTAAAAATATTTTATTTATTTGACAGAGAGAGAGGGAGAGGGAGAGGGAGAGAGAGAGAGAGAGAACACAAGCAGGGGGAGTGGGAGAGGGAGAAGCAGGCTTCCCTGTTGAGCAGGGAGCCTGATGCAGGGCTCAAACCCAGGACCCTGGGATCATGACCTGAGCTGAATACAGACGCGTAGCTGACAGAGCCACCCAGGTGCCCTGAGCATTTTTAATAAGCACATGTGATGCTAATGTTGCTAGTTTACATATCACATTTGGAGTAGCTTTGATCTAGACTATTCTAATTCATGTAACAATAGAAATAACCTAACTGACTTCAAACAGAAATCTGAGGACAACCATCATATTTTTATTCATGGAAATTGTTTGGAGTGATGGTCATCTAAAAGGAATACATTTATTTAACCTTGTATTAGAGAAAGGGTTTCATATCCATATGACCTAAGTGTGAGGTGAGAACTATTTGTTTTCTTGATACCCTCTAATTCTAATTTTGAAAGGAGGAAAAAATAAAAGAAGACACAACCCAACAGAAAGTTGAGCAAGTGACAGTAAAAGACAATGGACATGAAAGGAAGTTAAAAGGATAATAAATTTAAGAAAGCATTCTTCATCTCACTACTGGTCACAAAATACAAATTATGGAACCAAGAAAATTCTTATTTTTAACTTCATATTTGGCAAAAATTTAAAAAGTGAAAAAAATGTTTGCTTTTTGTGGAAGATGTGCTAGATCATGGCAGGTCAATGTTCCTCTGATTAAAATAAAAGCTATACAAATCACATATAAGAGATGAGCAAATAGAGGCCCAGAGAAGGTAAGCAAACTGACCAACATCAAGTGACTGAGCTAGGCTTTGAACTCAGATACTCCCATACCTAGATCTTAAATTACTATTGCAGTTTACTGACTCTCAACAAAGTATTGATTATTTAAGGGATCTAAGTAATTTAATTTATTACTATAGTAAATGCTGCTTTATACAACTTTTATAATAAGATTTAAGCAGAATGCTTAATGCCTAGGATTACAATGCAGATACTAAAATAATTTCAAAGAGCATTGTCTTTCACGTACCTGCTCTAAATATATATGCTATTTGATAGCAAAGAACACTGATAATGTCACTGTAAATGGGGAAAAAAAGCTCCAGTTATATAATTTATAAAATCCTATACCTTTACTTTATACACTAGAAAAAAATTCATTCCAAATTAAAGGGTTAGTGAAAAAAGTTAAAGCATAAAATTTTAGGATCAAATGCAGATATACTATGTAATTTCAGGATGGTGAAGCCTGAAAGTAAAAGCAGAAAACACAAAAAGAATTAAAGATGCCTGTGTGGCTCAGTTTGTTAAGCAACTGCCTTTGACTTAAGTCATGATCCCAGAGTTCTGGGATGGAGCCCGGCATCGGGCTCCCTGCTCGGCGGGAAGCCTGCTTCTTCTTCCTCTCTTACTCCCCTGCTCATGTTCCCTCTCTCGCTGTGTTTCCCTCTGTCAAATAAACAAATAAAATCTAAAAAAAAAAAAAAAAAGAGAATGTTTTAAAAAAGAATTAAAGATGCATAGATATGTGAGAAAGAATGAAAGAAAATTTTCTGTCTCAATAATATTTCCCTATTAAACATTTTATGTATGTTCATTTGCAAATTGTATGTATTCTTCTGAAAACAAACTGTTTATGTCCTTGATGATTTTTCTCCATTAATTCGTGCATCACATTCTTATTAGTTGATAGGAATACTTTATATTAGTGACATTAACCCTTTGTCAAGTATACTGTAAATACTCTTTCTCTGTTCATCCTTGGCCTTTCAATTTTGTTCTTAATATTTTGGCATTATTTTAACAAATCTGATAAAGACATATAAATGGGTCTTTTATCAAAGAAGAAATATAAATGTATAAATAACATAAGGCAAAAAGGTTCAACATGATAGTTAGGAAAAGAAGTTTTTTAAACGGAATGTTAAAGAGCAGAAATTATTTCCAAGTAATTAATAATGTCCAGTGGTAAAGCAAATTCAGTTACAGGTTAACTTCTATAGATTTCTAGTTGAAGTGTAAATTTATACTGTATTTATGGAAGACAAATAATTTGTAAGAAGAATATTAAAGAATTCAGTCCTGTCAACCTCTTAATTCGATGTGTTCAGGACACTGTGTTAGTTCTAAGGTTTACAATAAATAGGACATAGTGTCTGCCTTTCTTGAGTTTAGGATTCCCCAAAGGAACACAGCCAAGTGATCAAGAAGATGTGGCAGCTGTTAATGGCAGAATTTGAGTAATTCTCCTACAAAGACCCAACTACAAATGCTGGTTGGCATACAATTTAAATACACATAATAATAAAAATGTAGCATAATAACATAAATATAATAATATACACATGTAGAGATTTTAAGATTTATTACTATATACATGCACATAGTATTTTAAATACACATATATTTTTATATTTTTATAATACATCTATTTAATACTGTAAAACAATTTCTAAAAACGTTAGATCTAAGAAAAAGTTGAACCTAGAGAGATAGATGAGCATTACTGGTCATGCTTTTCCTGAGTATTTGCCATCTGGACTAAATTTTGTGAAATTGAGCTGGTAGCCTGTGTCTTTCAGTGAATTGGTCCATTTCATCTAAGTTGTTGAATTACTGTATGCAGAGTTGTTCACTGTACTCCCTGATTATCCTTTTAATATCTGTGGGGTTTATAATGATGCCTCTTCTTTCTGATACTGATGATTTGTATCTTCTATCATATTTTTGTCACTCCACGAGTTTATTATTTCACTGATATTTTTAAAAAAGGGGGTTTTATTGATTCTTCTCTATTGTTTTTGTTTCCAATTGCATTGATTTCCGATCTATATTTTAATTTTGTCTTCTACTTGCTTTAGTTTATTTTGTTTGTTGAGTTGGAAGCTTAGATGATTGATTTAAACCTTTCTTCTTTAATATAAGCATTTAATACAATAAACTTCCTTCTAAGCACGGCTTTAACTATCTCCCCCAGATTTTGATATGTCGTGTTTTCATTTTCCTTTACCTCAATCCTTTGGACTTTTATTAAAAATGAAATATACTCATCATGATTATGTCATTCAGAATAGTTTCCTGCCCTAAAAATCCTCTGTGTTGTATCTACTCATTCTCTCTCTCCTCTAACCTCTGGTACCACTGATTTTTTTAAAAAAATATAATTTTCTTTTTTTTAATTCAGATTTTATCAAGTTTTTGTTACCTTCATAAAATGAAATTAGGAGCGTTCCTTCCTCTGTGCAGGTTTTTTGAATAATATTAGAATTCTTTATCCTTAAAGGTGACATAGATTTTGGCTGTGAACCTATCCCATCCTATTATCTTATATAATGACTGACTTTTAATTACCTTTCCAATTTCTTCAATAGTAAATAATTGATTCAGGTTTTTAAAAATACCATTTCTTTTTTAATTTTAGTAAGTTACATTTTACCAAGGGACCATCTATTTCATCTAGATTTTAAAAATTTATTGCTATAAAGGCATATTCTACTAAGTTTTTGTAAGCCTTTTACTTCATGTAATCTGTGATTACATTTCCTTTCTCCTTCCTGATGGAGCATATTTTTCACTTAAAAAAAATCAAATGCATAACGGAGTTACTTAACATTTTTTTAAACTGAGGTATAATTGACATACGATATTATATTAGTTCCAGGAGTACAATGTAATGATTTTATTTGTATATACTGCAAGACGATCACAAAATGAGTTAACATCCACCTTACATAGTAACAGATTTTTTTTTGTTTGATGAGAACTTTTAAGATGTATTTTCTTAGCAACTTTCAAATATGCAATACAGTATTATTCACATACTATGCTGTGCATTGTATCTTCATGACTTATTCATTTTGTAACTAAAAGTTTGTAACTTTTGGCCCCCTTCACCCATTTTTCCCATCCCCCAACCTGTTCTTTGTATATGTGAACTTGCTGTTTTGTTTACTGTTTTGTTTTGGTTTGGTTTTTTTAGATTCCACATATAAGTGAAATCATATGGCATTTGTCTTTCTCTGTCTGATTTATTTCGCTTAGCATAATGCCCTCAAGGTCCATTCATGTTATTACAAATGGCAAGATGCCAGTCTTTTTTATTGATAAATAATACTCCTCTGTGTGTGTGTGTGCATGCCCATACATGTGCATGTTACATTTTTTTTATCCATCGATGAAGCAATGGACATAAGCAGTTATTTCCATGTTTTGGCTACTGGAAATAGTATTGCAGTGAACATAAGGGTGCATTTATCTTTTCAAGATAAGTGTTTTTGGTTTCTGATAAATATCCAGAATTGAAATTGCTGGATTACAGTTCTATTTTTAATTTTTGAGAAAACTTCATTTAAAATCTTACTGCTAATTTTTAGGGCACCAGTTAGAGGATTTATTTATTCTTTCTAATGATTTTTCTTTTATTATTTTCACCTTTTATTTTTATTACTTATAGGTTCCACCTTTAGCTTGGTTCTTTTGATTCTTTTTTTCTTTTTTACAGAGAGAGGTGGGGGGAGAAGGGCAGAGGGTGAGAGGGAATCTTAGGCAGGCTCCACACCCAGTGTGCATCCCAGCTCAGGGCTCCATCTCAGACCCAGAGATCATGCCCTGGGCAGAAATCAGGAGACTGACACTCAACCAACTGAGCCATCCAGGCACCCCTAATTCTTTTTCAAATTTCTTAGGAAATTACCTTTACATACCAAGTTATTTTCTTTATTTTAAACATATCTTTAAGGTAGTTTTAGGTCCCAGCCAAATTGAGCAGAAGTACCGAGATTTCCCATTTCCCCCATGTATGCATACTCTTCCCCAACTATCAGCATTTTGTGTCAGAATGGTATATATTTGTTACAATCAATGAATCTACATTGACAAATCACTATCTCCCAAAGTCTACAGTTTACATTAGGGTTCATTTTGTGGGTTTTGAAAAAGGTATAATGATATATAATCACAGTTATAATATCATATGCTCAGCCTATTCATCCTTCCCTCCCTCCACAGTTTATCCATTCACCTGTTGAAGGACATCTTGGTCACTTCCAAGTTTTGACAATTACGAAGAAAACTGCTATAAATATCTGTGCACGTGTAGGTGTGGACATAAGTTTTCAATTCCTTTGGGTAAATAGCAAGGAGTGTGATTGCTGGATTGTGTGGTAGGAATAATTCAGTTTTTTAAGAAATTGCAAAACTAACTTCAAAGTGGAAACTGTATTTGTATTCATTTGTACTCCCACAACGAATTTGTGTTCCCTGTTGTTCTACATACTCACAAGCACTTAGTTTCTGTTTCAGATTTTTGCCATTCTAATAGGTGTATAGTGGTATTTCATTATTTTTAAAATTTATAATTCCCTAATGACATATGATGTTGAGCATCTTTTCATATGCTTATTTCGACATATTTTAAAATTTCACTTGACACTTCCTTTTTGACTCATGGATTATTTTGGTGTGTGTTGTCTAGTTTCCAAATACACAGAAATGGCCCTCGTATTTTTGTTTTGTTTTTGTTACCTAGTTTGATCCCGTTGTGGTCAGAGATCATATTTTATATGATCTTAATTTTATAAAATGATCATTGATTATAGTTTTATACCTTATTCAGATTCTAGTGTTTAATCCTTAATAAAATTAAGACATGCATTAAATGTCTTACAGAGACTTGACAAAGTACTCTGTGGTAGGTATAGAAAAGAGAATAAAATATAACTGCTTTACTCAAGAAGATGATAATCCATAAACAAGGAAACGGATATGTAAGCAAGAGATACAAACACAGAAGTTTGTAAAAAGTTTGAGGAACAGAAAACAGAAGACAATCAACTGTACCACAGGAATGGTAGGGAGCTGGGAATCTGGGATTTCATCATGGAGAGAATGGAATTGCAGAGTGCTAAGGGTAACAGAGGAAGGAAAGGCATGTCACTACTTGACTCAAATTCTCATTATTTTTTTACCTCCTGGAAGTGTTAGCGAGATAGAGAAGAGGGTTTTGGTATGGGATAGGTCAAGGATACAAAGGCAATACAGGTTCAGATTAATGTATGATTGTATTCCACACATTAGTATATGTTTACCTACAAGTTCATATTAATACATGAGCAAGAAAGTATCAGAGAGGTTTCTTAGATACACATTATCTATCCTTCCCTGGTAATACTGTCTCCCAAAATAAAAAAAATTATGTAAACCAGAGCAGATTGTTAATTGAAAGAAGAGAGAGTCTATTTTGAATAAGCTGCTTTGAGATGCCCATTGTGCACCCTTGTGGATATATCCAGTGTCCACTGTGCATGTATATGGAGAGCTCAAGGGAGGATCGAGTCTTAAGATGTAAATTTGGGATTCACTGGGATGAAGTGTGCAGAGTGAAAAGAAAAAAAGTTAAGGACATCATGTTGGGAAATACCACGGTTTAGGAGAGATGAAAGTAAAAGGAACAGGAAGGAAACAGAAACGAGGGATCAAAGAGGTGGTAGGAGAGCCATTTCTAAGTGGTGTCACTAAAACCTAGGGGGTGAAATGTTAAAGAAGAACAGGAACTGTCAGAAAGGTTAAAGACAATAGGTCAATCAAGTAGGATGAGGATTGCCAAAGTTGGCTGGCTTCGTCAACAGACCGTGTTAATAATCTCAGCTGCTTAAGTATGAAGGGAAGGTGAGAAAGTCGACACAGTGTCTATTGACATTTTTATTAAGAATATTGGCTAAGACAAAAAAAGGGAGTTAAAGAGAGATTCCCTGGGTATGTAAAATTCAGGAGAAAGAACTGCTGAGGAAGCAATATCCTACAAGAGATAAAAAATACATAAAGAGTGACTAGCTTTGAAAAAGATCACATGAGCCTCTTAAACCAGAAAAAAGAAAAAAAAATCAGAACTTGTACATAAAATTAAGTACTGTCTTTTTCAATATTGTCTCCTCAAATTGTTATAAAACTATTATGATTTTGGCTTAGTTGCTCAAAATGTTTTAGGAATGTCCTTCTCCGAAGTTCATCTTCAGAGACAGGTGGATTTGGCACATATACACACATCTAACTTTTCTTGTTTAAATGTATGTATGACATTCAAAAATTGAGAAAAGTTATTTTTGAATTGTATGATGAAAAAAGCAAGTTGGTAGATATCCTTTGGTATAAACCAATGTTTTCTAGAGCATACTTATTAACTGGAATGAAAATAAGTTCCAAAAAAGGAGTCCCCAAATATTTGTTGATTAAAAACTATTGGAGTAAGTGCATGACTTCTTTTTTTTTTTTACTTTTTTGATTCAGTACTGTGTATTCATTTGACAAAAGTGTATAGAAATTCCACTGTAGGTCAGACATTAATGTAGAGAGTAATTTGATGAATAGCACTCAAGTGGACATGTTCTGATAAATTTATAATAAACTTGGTTTTATAACAATATATATTAACTTGATATGTCCACATATACTCTCACTGAAATCGGTTAAAGGCAATAATTAGGGCAAATATTTAATTCAGCAACTGTATTTATATCAATTCTGAAGCATTTGAGCATGACTCTTACTGACTTAATCTGCAATCATATATACCAACAAAAGAATTCAGCTGAATAGAGGAAGTCCTAAAATCTGATAATATATCGCTAAAGAATTCTAGGTTCACTGAACTCCACACTGCTTGTATATCTCACTCTATGTCTGGGAACATTCACTACCCACATAGAAAATGGGCTGCCATTAATATTCACGGTAGACTTTCTCATTGTTTTGTTATGTCTCTGTCTACTATATCTTCAACTTCTATACTGCAGTATCTCCAAGTGGGTTCAGGTGATAGAATCTGCATTTTTCACAAATTTCTCAGGTGATATTTATGTAGCATATAATTTGAGAACCACTGCTAATGTTTGAAATTGATGAGCAACTGTTGCAAAAGAAAAAGTAAAAGCCCAACTATAGTATTCCCCAGAGACCAGAAGCTTTGGTTTTGAAGTATTATGCCCAAGTGGTCAGGTACAAAGGGGAGGCAGGCAGCACAGTATATCATCAAGAATATGGATTTTAGATGAAGTAGACTTGTGTTGAACTTCTGACCAATTCTTTCTAGCCTGTGTCCTTAAACTAATTTTTATCTATCTATCTATCTATCTATCTATCTATCTATCTATCTATGTATTTATTTATTTATTTATGACAGAGAGGGTGCACATGCATGCAGATGAAGAGGGAGTAGAGAGTGGGGGCAGAGGCAGAGAGACAATCTTTAGAAGGCTCCAAGCCCCACAGGGAGTCTGACTCAGGGCTTGATTTGATGACCCTGAGATCAGGACCTGAGTATAAATCAAGAGTCTGATGCTTAACTGACAGACCCACCCAGGCACTCCTTTTTTAAAATTTAAAAAAAAAAATGTATATTTTTTATTTTTTTAACTTTTTAATAATGTTATTTGTTTCACCCTCAGTTTTCTTCTATGTAAAATGGTGGTAGTCACACCCTTAATATTTTATCTGAAGGGATTAAATGGGCCTAGAAGTACAAGTGAGTGTCCTTCTCTCCATCTTTTTATCGATCATATTCCTACTGAATCTCATCCCAGAAGTGCAATCTCAAATTCCTTTAAGACCAGGTCTGTGGGTAATTTAAATGAACTAAGCAGTCAGGGTAAGGCAACAGAAGATCACAGACTGTGGTGAGCTAAAGAATGTATAGCCTACCTAAAGACATTTTAATAAAAAGTAAAATACGTCACTGTCGGCAAAATAAAACTATTTGCTGGTCAAATCAGACATGACAATCTGCATCCCCTACCTTAAACTGATAAATTCAGATACCTTTTTATAAACCAACGACTTTGATGGTAATGACTGTTCTCACTCATTCTGATACACATCCTCAACTCTCTGAACTAAGAAACTAAACTTTATTTAACTCAATAACCATACATTTGATTCTCTTTCTTCTTGTTTCATCTTTTGATGTACTATAGAATAGAGCTAGAGAACACTATTTCCTTTCTATAGTTTTTCCCAGTCTTTATTGAAGTATAATTGATCAAAAAAAGTGTATATCTTTCAGATTAACAATGTAATGACTTATGTATACATTGTTAAATGATTAGCATAATGAAGCTAATAAATACATCCATCACCATAAAGGTAACCTTTTGTGTATGTTGAGAACACTTAAGATCTATATTCTTAGCTGCCTCCTTGTTTACAATTACTATTGCCACCATGCTGTATTCAGATCTCCAGAACTTCGTCATCTTATAATTGAAACTTTGGACTCTTTGACCAATAGTTCACCACTTCCTCCACCTCCTAGTCCCTGGTAATCATCATTCTACTCTCTGCTTCTATAGCTTAACTTTTTTAGATTCTACATGTAAGTGATACCATGCAGTATTTGTTTCCTGTGTCTCGCTTATTTCCTTAGCATAATGTCCTCCAGTTTCATCCCCGTTGTTAGAAAAGACAGGAATTCCTTCTTTATTTATTACTGAATACTATTCCACTGTGGTATTATGTATATATGTAGTTCATATCTTCTTTATTCACTCATCTGTTGAAGGACACTTAAGTTGTTTCCATGCCTTGGTTATTCTGAGTAATACTGCAGTAAACATGGGATATAGTTATTATTTTTGAGATTCTGATTTTATTTCCTTTAGATACATATCCAAAGTGGGAGTGCTGGTTTTAAGACCTCTAAGTTCTTCGTTCTGCTGAAACCTCCCACCTGCTTGGGGTCAGAGGATAGAGGAGACATGATAAAGGATTAGGGCATGTCAGATCACCCTCTGTCCTAATCTAGGAAAATATATTTAATTGTTTACCAAATCCAAAGCAAAGGACATGATGGGAGAAATCTCTTCTCCACGATGAAGTGGAAAAGAAATGATTGTTGCTTATATCAAATACCCTGGATTTTATACCCAGCTTCACAATCTACATTCAACTAACTTTCTCTGAGCTTAAATTTTCACACTTGCAAAACAGACACAGTAAGTCCAATGATACTGCTTTGAAGATTAAATTAATGTGTGTAAAATTCTTTGTACCATAAAAATTCTCATCCTTTTGTTTTGGAGTTTTTCTTGTTATTTAGCTGATGTATATGCACTTTTGGTTCAACCTTAACTAGGCCACTTCTAACCAAGTTAGCAAATCCATCATCAATTTCTTTTCTTAAATAAAAAGCTAGGCTGATTATTTACAATAGCCAAGAGGTGGAAGCAACCGACATGTCCATCGACAGAAAACTGGATAAGGAAGATGCAGTATGTATACACAATATAATATTACCTGGCCATAAAAAAGAATGAGATCTTGCCATTTGTGATAACATGGATGGATTTAGAGGGTATTATACTAAGTGAAATAAGTCAGACAAAGAAAGACAAGCACTGTATTTCACTTATATGTGAAATCTAAAAAAGTGAAACAATTTTTTTTTTTTAAATGCAGAAACAGACCCGTAAATACAAAAAGCAAAATGATGGTTGCCAGAAGGAAGGGAGATGAAGGTATGGGCAAGATGGGTGAAAGACAGTGGGAGGTACAGGATTCCAGTTATGGAATGTATTTGTTATAGGGATAAAAGGCACAGCACAGGGAATAGAGTCAGAGGTATTATAATAGCATTGTGTGGTGACAGATGGGAGCTGCTCTTGGGGTGAGCACAGCGTGACATACAGAGGTGTCAGATCACCATGTTGTACACCTGAAACGAATATAATGCGTGTCAGCTATAGTTCAACAACAATAAAAAATCCTTCATGGATTTTGTTAGATCTGAGCCTAGATGTGTAATACTTTGATTTCAGTTTCTTGGCATAGAGTTAGGGACAAGAGAAAGCACCCTCTAGGAATTCTGAGTCAGTCATGAAATAGACAGGTTGGAGCTGAGTAACCAAATCTAAATTAAAGCACAGCAAAGGAGCAAAATCAAAGGACAAAGCCAAGTTCTGATAGCACAGAGTGGGTGTATGGAAAGTTAAGGCACAGATAAATGCCAAAGCTAGAGAAATAACTCTTGGATAACTAGGGACAGCTTTTCGCAGGATCTTAAGGTGAAGGTAGGGTTCATATTCAGGGAACCAGCCTAGAAGTAGGGTCAAAGATAGCTGATTTGTAGCCTAACTGGCATATAATCCAGGCCCAGTATCCTTCATGGCTTTACCCTAGAGACTGGCCAGCCAGTCTGCGTAGATATCCATCTGTTTTCTGCCTCTGCTCCCCGGCTCCGCTGCTGTGAAGATAAGTACAAATTGGAAAAACTCAAGATTCTCACATCCATTGTTTTGTTGTTGTTGTTGTTGGTGGTGGTGGTGGTGTTTTGTCTTTTTTAATCTGTATTTGCTTCTGTGAATTCCTACTGACAACCCTGGTGGATATCTGCCCCACTAGACCTATCTTTTAAGAAACTTTGACTTGATTCTTTTTCTTCTAACCACAGGCTATTGTCCCAGGCCCTTCCCATTGCTTCCAGCCTTATCACCTTCAGTCTATATATACATTTGTTAATAAAGATATGAGTGTTGGGGTGCCTGAGTGGCTCGGTCGGTCGTTCGGTCGTTAAGCAACTGCCTTCGGCTCAGGTCATGATCCCATAGTCCCGGGATTGAGCCCTGCCTCAGGCTGCCTGCTTGGTAGGAAGCCTGCTTGTATTCCCTCTCTAGTTGTGTTCCTCTGTCAAATAAATAAATAAAATCTTAAAAACAAAAAACATTAAAAAAAAAGATGTGAGCGTTAATTACTCCTTTTATATATTTTAGTTCCTCACTTGGGTCAGCAAAACAAACTTCAAATGGATAGATTGACCTAAACTAAGCCATCTCCAGGATATTTGGATTTCTTAATTGTAATATCTTTCCCATCTCCCCAGCCTGTCCCATAAATTACCTCCTTTTCCTTTCCCTTGAGGTCCTGAGAATATTCCTATTAAAGGGGATTCAGTGAAAATCATGGAGGCTTTATTTTGCTTCTCACTCCTAATTTTCTAATTCTGGGCTACATTTGGAAGTTGAGGATCCAATCTAAATTTTCAAATTGTATTTCCTATATATTATGAAACATATCAACAAGATTAAGTATGGCTTAAACAAATATAATTTTCCTTCAAGCCTATGTTAATTATACTACTCTGGTCCTTCCTCCCTGAATACAACAAACAAATCCAATTTTTGAGGAACAGGAATGAATGTATACAGCTACTAATGGATACTACTTATTACTGGGGTAATATAGAAGACAACACAGGATTGCATACTACAATAATACAAATCATAGCTTACTGGGCACCATGGAGGAGGGAAGATCTAGAGTTAGCACTTACTTTGTAAGAATTTTGTAAAAACTCAAGTTTCCAAACCTGATAAATTAGGGAGAAATAATTTGGATTATAAAAGATTGACATGATTTATGACAGAATTCACTAGAGTTCTTTAAAACAGTAAACCACCCAATGAATATAAAATATGGATTTGATTTCCAAATGTCAGTATGTATCTTTTTCAGCAATACAACTGCGTGAAGAACATAAGCCACCTAAAACATATAAGCTATGAACAGAACTCCTTGAATATCAGATACATAATGAAAATTCAAACGTATCATTAAATGACATCAATTTCTTAGTCATAATGCATTGACTTTCAGAAAAGAGAAAATTACTTGTTTTTTTTTTCTCTCCAATTGTCTTTTAGTTCTTTATAATAGGTGAAAACACACTCATATACAATTTTGTTTTATTCGCAGTCAGATTTATGGCTAAGTTTTTGCTAGAAGATGATTTCTTACAGTAGGAACAATGAAAACAGAAACATCTAGAGATATATTTTAAAGAAAGAGAACTTATGATAGGGGCACCCGGGTGACGCAGTTGGTTAAGCATCCAACTCTTGGTTTCGCTCAGGTGCTGATCTCAGGGTTGTGAGATAGAACCCCATGAAGGGCTCCAGGCTGTGTGGAGTCTGCATGAGATTTTCTCTCCCTATCCCTGCCCCTCTCACCTGTGTTCTCTCTCTCTCTAATAAATAAATAATCTTAAAAAAAAGAAATAGAAATTACGATAAGTTTTAACTTTTTACACAGATGTGTGTATATAATATAAATATTTAAATTCTGATTATAATATAATTAAATCACTTCTGCTATGCTTTCTGTTATTTATGGAAACAAAATATCTGAAAAAACAAATTTTACCCTCTCCCACCCACATAAAAACAAAATATATAGTTCAGAACTATAGAACTGCATCCCAATGCATTTATTTTTTTCATCCTAATGCATTTATTAAAAGGAGAAACTTTCATAATTTAAAGATAAGCATTGGTGGTAATTTTAAAATGATCAAAATGTTAAATCAAGGTTGTGATTGATATACATTTGCCTTCAGTAAATAAATCATAAACATTTTGTCTTTTGATTGTTGTATTCTTAGTTTGCTACGTAAGTATAGAAGTAGTCCTCAGACAAGAATTATAACAGGCTTTATTTTAAGATTGATGCTGAAATGTGGATTTACGCTTTGCGCCAATATGCTTTGTGGAAATTAATGAGAAACATCTTTTTCCAACCTGTGATTCAAGTTTGTGTCACCTTCATGAAAAGCTCCCTCCTCCTCCTCCTCCTTCTTATTCTTCTGCTTTAAATGTTGATTCAAGAACTATTCATATAAAAATAAGACTTGAATCAGTGACTATAATTAGAGTAGGGGTATTTTTGTATTATTTATGTTTGTTAGAAGGGGCTTCACTATATATAAGGCCTGTGTATTCATTACTACATGTTTTCTATAGGTTTTGTTAGTGTTACAAGTGTTTGCTTTAATTAAATAGCCCTGTTTCATTCACTCTGTTTCAAAACCTTGTACCTGAAGACCTGATATAATCTTATTATTTGTGGTAAATAATCTGCACAGTCTGTTTTTAAAAAGATGACACCATATGAGACACTTCAGGTAATTTTGAAGTTCCTTGGTCTTTTAGCTGTTCAGAGACCTGTAGTCAGATGAACATGGGTATCCTTCATATACTTTATGTCTCAGGACAATCTTTCTCCTAAGCAAGCAGAGCTCTCAGCAATCTGCAGAGCTTGGACTTGGATTTAGATCCTTCACAGTGAAGTTCATTCTCTTTTTCTTCTATTGTGTGTTGAATATCCAGCATTGACTCCTCCATTGCCCCACTCAGGGGTTTTGCTCTGAGTCATAAATATGGATTTCTTTGTGCCATATATTACTTGGACCAATCAAGATACTGAGTAAACCCATGTTGACAGGGTATGAATGGCAGAGAGTATACCTACTGCTAAACTCACTCATAAGTATGCCTCTGTTTCTATATTAATAAATATTGAGCCAAACAAATTTCAAAATCATACTGTATTTTGAAAATATTAGGAGAGTTTTCTATTTAATTCAATGAACACATTTATTGAGTACCTCCTGTGTGCTAGAGATATGAAAATGATTTCTTATAGAAGTCTTTCTAAAAAAATAACTCTACAGTAGAAAGAATATATATGCATGGCCAATAAGCACATAAAAACATGTTCAACATCATTACTTGTCAGAAATATGTATTTCAAAACCATAATGAGATACACTTCACGCTTGATGGACTTGCTAGAACTGACACTGGAAATATTGGTGAGATTATGGATGAACATGAACTCTGATACTTCCAACTACTATGGAAAACTATCTGGCAGTTTCTTTAAAAGTTAAACAAACAACTGTACTCTAAGGCAGAAATTCCACTTCTTGATTTTTATCTGAGAGAAATAAAAGCACATGTTCACAAGAAGATTTGTACAAGAATGTTTTAAAAAGTTCTCACCACAAGAAAATAATTGTGTGGTGATGGATGTTAACAAAAGTTATGCGGTGGGATGCCTGGGTGGCTCAGTTGTTAAGTGTCTGCCCTCAGCTTAGGTCATGATCCTGGAGTCCTGGGATGGAGCCTACATCAGGCTCCTTTGCTCAGCAGGAAGCCTGCTTCTCAGTCTCCCTCTCCCTCTCCCCCTGCTTGTATTTCCTCTCTCGCTCTCTCTCTCTGTCAAATAAGTAAATAAAATCTTAAAAAAATAAACTTATGTGGTGATCATATCACAATAGAGACAAATATCAAATTATGCTGTATACCTGAAACTAAAACAACATTATATGCCAATTATATCTTAACAAAAAAAGAAGTAATGTTTTAACAACTTTATCTATAATAAACCGAACAAGGAAACAAGTTGAAGTGTTCATCAATGGAAGCTATGTTCACACAATGAAATTCTATACAACAATAAGAAAGAACACTCCATGACATGAGTGAATCTCACAAAACTCAAGAACTAAAGAAAGTGGATATGAGAGAGTACATGATGCATGATTCTAATACATGAAGCTCAGAACAGACAAAGCTAATATCCAGGGACAGAAAACAGACCGGCGACAGCCTGTGGTAGGTGGGGCTGTAGTGACTGTCAAAGGGCCTGAGGAGACTTTCTGAGATGATGGAAATGGCCGTACAGTAACGCCCCCTTTACCCACGGTTTCGTTTTGTGCGGAGTCAGTTACCCAGAGTCTGGAAACAGATGATCCTCCTTCTGATGGACCATCAGAAGGTCAATAGTAGCCCGAATGGTACATCATGGTGCCTGCCTTATTCACCACACTTCACCTCATCGCTTAGGCATTTTATCATGTTGCATCATTACAATAAGAGTAGTACAATAAGATATTTTGAGAAGAGAGACCACATTCGCATAAGTTTTATTAGAGCATATTGTTATGATTGTTCTATTTTATTATTTGTTACTAATGCTAATCTCTTACTGTGCCTAATTTATAAATTAAACTTTATCAGAGGTATGTACGCTTAGAGAAAAAAAACAGTATGTATAGGGTTTAGTGCTATCTGGGGTTTCAGGCATCCATCTGGGGCCTTGGAATACACCCCTTAGGGTATAAGGAGTAATTACTGTATCTTGATTTGTGCATTTACTACTTACATACACTTGTCAAAACTCATCAGATTGGTCACTTCTGATCTGTGTGTTTGCTCTACATAAATTTTACCTCAATTTTTACAAAGTAATTTTGTGGTAAATCCTTTGTAAAGAAAACAATCTCTAAGCAACTTCCTTTTTTTGGTATGTTAATAATTAATTTTAAAGATTTATTTATTTATTTGAGAGAGAGAGATTGAGTAGAGAGAGTGCAAGTGGGGGGAAGGGACTGAATCCTCAAACAGACTCCCTGCTGAACAGGAAGCCTGCCACCAGGCTTGATCCCAGGACACTGAGATCATGATCTGAGCCAAGATCAAAGGTCGGATGCTTAATCAACTGAGCCACTCCGGCGCCCTGATGGTGAATTTTAAACTTTAACGTTTGCTTAAAGTAAGGGATACCAATTAGACAAGTCTGGTTGAGTTCTAATGGACACAGATTTTTCAGTCTATCTCTCTTTACTCTGAAGTTCAGTTTCACAATAGATTTTTTTACCATTCATTTACATATACATTCATATATTTATCCTGACAAATGAGAAATAACCTGCATATGACTGGAGACTGCCATTTTCCAGCAAATTGAAAATAACATGTGTTAAAGACTAACACTGGCTATAAGCTATCATTTCTAACTACAGCTTCAAGATATTAAACTGCTACTTGCCAACTCTTTCCAGGCTTCAGTATGAAAAGAACCCCAGACCTTTGTTTTTATGTGAGTGCTGGCCTAGGTCAAGCACAGGGCTTCCAAGCCCTATGCAACAAACACTTCAGCCATTTAGAGGGGCAAAGCGAGACCCCCAGCATAGCCTTGCAGGTGACTTAAGAGAGCCTCACCCACACTGTTTGTGGAGAGTGCTGTGCCTGTTTCCAGGAATATTCAATCTGTGGCCTCCGTGTGGAGGCTGCCAAAAAGCACTGCAGTTGGTTGTGCCAATTGTGTTGGTGTTTTATGGCTCCGTTCATCTTTAATGATCTGTAGCTTCTCTCACCATGAAAGCTTCTGAATCTTGGCTCTTTCCCAACTGCTCTATTGATCTGAAATTTGGCCAGCAAGCAAAATCTTTTGTTTGTTTTTGGGATTATTTTTATTATCTGGCTCCAGACAGGGAGCACAGAATGGGGTGGAGACTTCACAGAAATGAGGACATCCACTCTTTTGGTAGCGCTCCTGAGGGCCTAAGACCAGTCCTCTGGTGCTATAAAAGAACACTGTTCAAAGCTGTAAAGAGAATTCACATTTGCATTGTACTGATAGCAACAACAGCTTGTTAGGCCCCCATCTGTCAGAGCAGAAGGTATTCTGCAGTTCAGAGAGTCAGGGCTCTGGGGCACTACTTTCCAGAGCGATCTACTGGAAAACAACAGACGTAAGTTTCGAGAGGACTAGTTGACACAGAGGTGGAGAAATAACTCCCTAGATGTTATGATTTTAGGGCTGGGAACCAACTCAGAGCCTGATTTATTCACGCTCACTAGAGTTTTAAATTCTGCTACACCCATGTTTCCAAAACAGGGTGACCCTAGGTACCCTAGTAACTCTAAATGACAAAAGCAAGTCTTCAAAAAGTTTTGTGGCCAATTATTTTGGGGAAAAATCTACAAATAATCTAATCTAATATATAATAATATAATATAATATAATATAATATAATATAATATAATATAATATAATATAATATAATATAATATTCATTTCTTAAAGATTTGTAATTCATATGAACACATTTAAAAGCTGTGAAAAAATCCTCTGGATGGGGGGAGGGGGAATGTTTTTCTTTCTTTAAACCAGCACTTACCAAATTTCTTGACCATGGGGCCCCATTTAAAAGAGGTTTTACAAAATATAGCTAAGATGGAAACATAGGAATTTTCCATGGAAAACCTTTTAGAAGAAGTATTGACTGAAATGTACATTAAGGTATAAATGATTACTCTTGGGCCGTCCCTGGAGGTAGATTTTGAGGGGACGGATGCATGGGTATATATGTGTATATTTACATGTGTATGTTTTTCTGTGTATGTGCAACTGTTAGAAAGAGTTAGCTGTCTAAAAAATCCATTATCTTCTTCTATAGCTATAGAGTCATAGTTAGGAAGGAGCTGCGCAGCTAAGGACTACATTTAGGTTCTCCTACAGCTGGATATGACCATATGATTAATATTTGCTGACCAAACATGAGCAGAATTGAAGTATTGAAGTATATAACTTCTGGCTAAGGTTCTACCACAGAATACAGATGACACTAAGTCCTCCAGGGCAACAAAATATTAGTTTGACTCCTAAATCAAATCTAGAGGACAGCCATTATGATACGCAGGACCTGCACTATTACATGAATGAGGAATGAACTATTATATTGAGAAATATTTTGGGATCCATTTGTTGTAGTACTTTAGTCTAACCTCATTAATATTATATTGGGAGAGGAGATGATGAGCAATAACACTGGGAAGATATTTGGAAAAGATTGCAGAGAATCATTTAAGAGCATCAGACACCTGAGGGAGTTAAGCAGTACATAGCTCCAGAGAAGAGAGCCAGGGTCTGATGGTCCTACATTTAATTTTGCCTTCCTCTCTCTATGTAAGTGACTTGGAGCATGGGAAATAAGCAAATGCAGTTTTGCTACTTGGCTCAGTCACTTACTAGTGTGTCTTTCTCCTTTGCAAAAGTCTCAGTCACCACCTGGTAAAAAAATGGATAATGGTTTTCAACTTGCACAATTATTTTAAGAACTAAACCAGGAGACATATGCAGTGTTTAGCACACCTATACACATGTGTATTTAGAAATATGCATACAGAGTGGTAATCACTAACACTGGTCACAAATATTTGATGTGTTCTCCTTTTGGGTACGTAAGACCTATCATGTGACCTTTTAGGCCAAAGTTTTAAGGGCCAGTAATGATTTTCATGTTCTCCCTTTCCTACCTCAGCAATTATGAAAGGCAGGGATAGACTGATCCCCTTTGGCCTGATGCTTAAAATTTTAGACCTGCATGAACACGTGACATGAGAAAAAAGATAAACCACTGTGGTTTAATCCTCTGTAGCCTAACATGGCCTTCACTGAATGACTCCAAAACTGGTAACCAAGCATTAGAGTTGTGTCATAACGTGAACCTAAACTGTACTCAAATACAAAGCATTTGCTTACTGTTCAGGTGACAGTCAGTAAAGAAACTATTATTGCAGGCTGGAAAGCTGGTGACCTTTGTTATGAAGTTAGTATTTATTAAACCTGTTGTTGCAATGATTTAAAAGGCAAACCAGTACCTAATGAACTTGGGAGTTCTAGGAGAAGAGACTGGAAAACCGAGAGTCAACATGTTGTCAGAGTCAATCATGGCTGCATTTGACAAAGCATTACAAAAATGAGATAATCACAATAAAGCACTGGCTGACTTGCAAACAGGAATCAGAAGGGTTAGAGCTCAAACTTGAGCATTTTCATAAGGTTAGAAAAATAAGTGCTTCTCAACCCCCATGGTAACAGATAAAACTGAGGAAGCTTTTGGGAAATAAAGGCCTATTAAAATTAAGCCCTGTGAGTAGGATCAAATCAAGGATACGGTCCTCACACCCATGAATTAAGTAAATCTCAAAGTGAAGACCCAATTACAATATTGGCAACTGGTAAATCCTTTTAATTGGAGGGAAAAAAACATTGATTAGAGAAAAGAGACTGAAAATCACTATGTGTTTAAAGAGAGTGAGACATATGGTGTGGGGACATGGAGAAAGTAAAAAAAAATACAGAGTAATAATGATAACAATGTTAAAAAAACAAAACAATGGTCATGATTTGCACATACATCTAGTATAATAAATAAGGTGAGACTTTTCTGAAGACTTCATATTATCAAAATATTATCAGCCTTTACTAAAAGAGAATTTGATATAATGATCACTGAGTTTCCAATCTCCATGCTACTGTCTTCAACACTTATTTCAGAGGTGACCAAGAGGGTTAACAGAGAAGACAAAGCATAGAAGGCAGGGTCAGAGGTCACTGAGAACACTGAACATCACCTGGATATCCTGGTCTTTAAGTTTGAT
>PITA01018861.1:0-39226 GCA_004023965.1 Spilogale gracilis | reverse complement strand
ATACGGTTCTTAGAAACCAGCAGCATTAACATCACATGGAAACGTGTTAGAAACACAGAATCTCGGGGCACCTGGGTAGCTTAGTCTGTTAAGCGTTGGATTCGATTTCGGCTCAGGTCTTGATCTCAGAGTCGTGAGTTCAAGCCCCGCACTAGACTCCACAATGAGCATAGATCCCACTTAATTAAAAAAAAAAAAAGGCAGAAGGTCAAGTTCCATGCCGTGTTATGAATCAGAATCTGCTTTTTGCTAAAACGCCCAAGTGATCTGCATCACACGCAAATTGGAGAAGTGTGGATTTCGGCTACAGCAGTCATTTGTAAACTTAAGTGTACTTGGGAATCAGTGGGAAGCGTTTAGAACGGACTGATACCTGAGGCCCAGCTGCAGAACTTTCCGGTTTCATTGCTCTGGGTGCAGCCCTGGCACTGGGATTTTTTTAAGTCCCCAGGTGATCCTGATAACGTCTGTTGATGAAGATGCTGGACAAGCATTTGTTGGGTGACTGTGGAGGGACATTTTCAGCAACGTTGGGGAGATAATCTTCACTCTGGTTCGAGTCCTCTTCCTGTTGAGTTGCCCCTGAGTTTTCCAGCCGCACAGACCACTCACAGCCCTGACACCACTGGCCAAGGCAAAAGAAAAGTCTCTAAAACGTGAGTACTCTAAGCTTGCATAGAAACTAATACAGAAAAAAAGAAGAGAACTTCAACAACAACAACTCTAATTAGCATTCTTAGTGAGATCTGAGAGGACAGTGTATGCTAAAATAGTAAAAAGAACTGTCAGGAAAAAGGAGCAATCTGAAAACAACAAAGAGTTCTTAGAGATGAGAAACATGGTTAAAATAAAATGCTCAATAGGGCAGTAAATAGCAGAATGGATATGGCAGAGCCAGGAATTATAAAAGTAGATTATATAGTAGATTATAAAAATCGTTTCCAAGTGCCCAACTAGCTGAATAGAGGATTTGGGAACCACTCAGAAGACTGGGTTAATGAAGTCTCCCAAGACCACTCAGAAAGAGACAAAGGAAAATTTAGAGAAAGAAAAAAGCAGTAAGAGGCACAGAAAGGGCCACAATGTTACAAAACACTGGGACAAGGGCTGGACCGGAAGGGCTTGCCTTTCACACGTGAGGGGTGACTGCTGGTTTGGGTAATTTTGCACCTTTGAAGGAAGGATCAATGTTGGAAATATGTTACATGTAATGGAAACTCTGCAAGTATATAGCCGAGCAAGCCCAGTTGAAATGATCAAACATAGAAGATCATCCTCAGATCAAGAGGGAGAGCGGATGCAAGTCTGGCTTTATTTTTTTTAGCAGCTAATCTGGACCTTTCAAATAAGTGGAGCCCCACGACATTGGTCTTTGAAACTGCCTTCTGAGTGTCTTTTCGAGGTCCATTCGTGCCGCAGCATCAGCGTTTCACGGCCTTCCATGGCTGAGTAACATTCCACTGCGCAGATAGACCCCATTTTATTCATCTTTTCATTACTTGATGAAAATTTGGGATGAACATTTGGGTTGTTTCCACTTTTTGGCAATTATGAACGATGCTTCTGTGAGCCTTTGTGTATAAATTGTTGTGTGGACATGCTTCATTTCTCTTGGGCATGTACCTCGGAGTGCAGTCATCTGGTGACTCTGTGTTTAGCATCTTGAGAACTGCCCGACTGTTTCCCAGAGTGGCTGTACCATTTTACAATCCCACCAGCAATGTACGAGCATTTCCATTTCTCTACATCCTTGTCAATAGTTGTTATTGCCTATCTTTTGATTTTAACCACCTTGGCAGGTGTGAAATTGTATCTCATGGTTTTGATTCCCATTTCCCTGATACTAATGATGTTCAGCATCTTTTCATGTGCTCACTGGTCACATGGATATCTTTGGAGAAACGTGTACTCAGATTATTTGCCTATGTCTTAATTGGTTTGTCTTTTCATTGAGTTGTAACATTTCTTTATCTTAGATACTAGACCCTTCTCAGATATATGATTTGCCAATATTTTCTTACATTCTGGAGGTTGCCTTTTAATTTTCTTAATGGTGTTCTTTGGAACACAAAAGTTTTAGCTTGCTTAAGGCCAGTATATCTGTTTTTTCTTTTGTGCTTTTGGTATCCTACTTAAGAAGGATTTGTCTAACTTATGGTCACAAAGATGTATTCCTTCGTTTTCTTAGAGTTTTATAGTTTTAGCCCTTTTATGCAGGTCTACTATTCATTTTGACTTAAAATTGCTTTTACGGTATGAGATAGGAGCCCGGCTTCATTGTTATACATGTGGTATTTAGTTGTCCCAGAATCATGTTTTGGAAACACTATTGTTTCTCCTATTCGACTGTATTGGTGCCTTTTTGAAAACCAATTGATCATAGATGTAAGTTTTATTTCTGGATTCTCAACTCTCATTGACCTATGTATCTACCCTTATGAGAGTTCCACATTATCTTGATTACTGCAGCTTTGTGGCAAGTTTTTAAATTGGGACCTTTCTTTGCTCTTCTTTTTTGGGATTGTTTTGGCATTCCAGGTCTCTTCTATTTTAAGGTACATTTAAGGATCACCTTGTCAATTTTTGCAAAAAGAAGAAAAGGCAGTTCAGATTTTGGTAGGTATTATATTGACTCTGTGGATCGATTTGAGGAGTAGTAAACATTTATTTAGGTTCTTAATTTCTTTGAAAACTGGTTTATAGTTTTCAGAATAAAAGTTTTGTGATTTTATTAAATTTATTCCTATTTATTTTTGTGAGGTCCAGTTTTGGAATCCAAGCCACATCCTGTTCACTCAGAAAAACAGCTCCGGGTGTTATGGACAAATGGCCCCTGGAAAACAAAGGTGAGCCAGGTTGGGGAGCCACCTGGGAGGTATTTAGATGCAAACTAAGAATAGGCAGCCCATTACAGGAACTTGGGGTTGGATGGGAATGCGCAGGTGCCCCCACCTCTGGGGTCCAGGGCCCCTAGAGGTGCAAATTAACTCAGGCAAGCCACGTGAGTGGGTCAGCTCCGGTGTAGACGTGACCCTACTCAGCTTGTGATTTGGGGGGAGGCCTATGAACGCTGGCCTGAGAAGTCAGGCGTGGTCCTTTTCTCCCGGGAGAGAAGTGACCCTGGCTAGCCGACAAGCCAGTAAAAATTCTGTTCTTGGCGCAAAATAAAGCTTTGCTTGACCTTCGCCTTTGTATCAGCCTCGTTCCTTTGACCAACGGACCCTATTAATTTTGTTCTTTGATGCTATTGTAAACAGGAGAGGCAGAGGGAGAGGGAGTGACAGAACCCTAAGCAGGCTCTGCCCAGTGGAGAGCCCGAGGCAGGACTTGATCTCACAACTCTGTGATCATGACCAGAGCTGAAACCAGGAGTCAAAGGCTTAACCAACTGAGCCACCCAGGGGCCCCCAGAATTGTTCATTTTATTTTCAGATTTTTAAAATTGTGATTATATGGAAATACAATTGATTCTTGTATATTGACTCTGCATCCTGCAATTTGGTATTTATTAGTTCTAGTAGTTTTTAGTGTATTTCTTAGGATTTCCTGTCTATATGAACATGTCCTCTGGACACAGTTGCATTTCTCCCCTTATGATCTGGATATCTTTTATTTTCGTTGCCTTGTTGTCCCAGCTAGAACCTCCAGCACAGTGTCAACATGAGCAGACATTTTTGTCTTAGTCCTGATTTTAGGGGGAAAACAGATTCAGTCCTTCACCATTAACTGTGATGTTAGAAGCTATGGGTTTGTTTGTTTTTTTATAGATGTCCTTTATCTAGGCTGAAGAAGTTCCCCTTTGTGGTCGGCAGAATAGTGACTCCCCAAAGTTGCCCGTGTCCCTAGAACTTGTGAATATGTTGGGCTACGTGGCAAAGGGAAATTAAATCAGCAGGTGTAACTACGGCTTGTAAATCGACTGGCGTTAAGGTAGGGGCATTAGCCTGGGCTAGCCAGGTAAGCCAATATAATCAAGCAGAGGTCAGAGGAGTAAGAGTGAGACGTAACAACAGAAGGCTGAGTAGAGAGACATACTGTTGCTGGCTTTGAGGGTGGAGAAAAGGGGTGCCTAGCCAAGGAATGCAGGCACCTTCTAGAAGCTGCAAATGCATGGAAACGAATTCTCCTCTAGAGCCTCCAGATGGAACACAACTCTGCTTACACCTTGGTTCTTACCCCACAAGTATCACCGAGGTATCACGATTCTGACTTCAGAACTGTAAGATAATGAATTTGTGGCAGCCTGGGTGGCTCGGTCATTAAGCACCTACCTTCGGCCCAGGTCATGATCCCGGGGATTGAGCCCTGCATCCCGAGCAGGGAGCCTGCTTCTCCCTCTCTCACTCCCTCTGCTTGTGTTCCTTCTCTAGCTGTGTTTCTCTCTTCAAATAAATAAGTAAAATCTTAAAAAAAAAAAAAAGATAATGAATTTGTGTTATTGAAGCCACTAAGTTTCTGGTAATTTGTTACAGCAGTGATAGAAAATGAATACACTTATGGGGCCCCTGGGTGGCTCAGTTGGAGCCTCTGCCTTCTGCTGGGTTCATGATCCTGGAGTCCCTGGATTGAGCCCCATCCCCCCTCCCCCTTCCTGCTCAGCAGGGAGTCTGCTTCTTCCTCTCCCTCAGTCCCTTCCCCTTGGTTTTCTTTCTCTCTCTTGCTCTCACTCTCTCTCTCAAATAAAAAAAAAAAATCTTAGGATTAAAAAAAATAAAATACACTTTCTTTGCCCACCTTGAATATTTTTATCACAAAAACAGCTGATATCGTTTTAAGCCTCATACTTTATGGATTCCAAAGAACAAAGAGAACATTCTGAAATCATCCTGTCAGAAAGGGTGAAGGAGTCTGAAAAACAGAGTCAAATCTAAATGCTGATCCTGGGTGTAAGTTACAACACAAATATTTTTGAAAGTTTCTTGAAAGAGAAGGATCTATAATGTCAAACAAAATCAACAGTACTTTGGAAATCTTCAATGAGATTGGAAGGCAGCAGAGAAGGGAGGAGTTGACAGCTTCCAGCAGTCTGTTCTTGTTGAATAGGGAGTTGCAGAGAAACACTGGCTCAGATACTTTTGTTACAAATTGTAAGGTAAAGGTAACCATAAGTAAATCAGAAATAGAATATGTACCTTTCAAATTCTGGTGTTTTTTTTTTTTTTTTTAGGAGAGAGAGGGAGAGTGCCTATGAGTGAGGGGAATGGAGAAGGGACAGAGAGGGAAGGAGAGAGAGAGAGATCCAAGCAGGATCCATGGCCAGTGCAGTGCCCAATTTGGGGCTCAATTACAGGGCCCTGAGACCATGACCTGAGCCAAAATCAAGTGTCTGGCTTAACTGTTTGAGCCACCCAGGTGCCCCCCCTTTCAAATTCTAAAAGAAAAAGAGAAAAGAGAAGGAAACACAGCCATTATGGGGGTCAGGAATGACAAAAAAAAAAAAAAAAGGAAGAAAGAAAAAAGAAACTCTAAATAGTACATTAAAAGGCAAATACCATAAAATACATAAGAGGGCTGAATCCCTCTGTTCAAAGATAAAGATTGAGATTGGGATTACTTCTTAAACTATTTTCAAAAATTGGGACATTTTAAAAATAAGCTATGAACTATATTCTATAGCTCCATCAAAACCAAAATGACATAACCAGATTGAAACGAGAAAGGTAAGAGAGCCTGGGTGGCTCAGTCGGTTAAGCGCCTGCCTTCAGCTCAGGTCATGATCCCAGGGTCCTGGGATCGAGCCCCACATCGGGCTCCCTGCTCAGCGGGAAGCCTGCTTCTCCCTCTCCAGTTCTCCCTGCTTGTGCTCTCTCTCTGTCAAACAAATAAAGTCTTTAAAAATAAAAGAGAGAGAAATGGACCAGTATATTCCAGGTCAAAATGATCAACAAATGTCTGGGTCCCAAAACTTATTTCAGACAAAGGAGAGTTTGAGGCTAAATGAGCAACCAGGCAGGCCGAGAGCAGACACTGTTGGCTGGATGATTTAACACTGACTGCCCATCTCTTCGTCGTGTCCTTCCTCTAACACAGAGGCTAGAAAGCTAAATGTTTGATTCACTTTCCTAACTTCCCTGAGAACTCCGAATGGCCCCGTGAATAGGGCTGCCAGACTTAGCAAATAAACACACAGGATGCCCAGTTAAATTTCTATTTCAGATCAACAACAAGCAATCTTTTAATGTAAGTGTGTCTTAGCCAATATTTGGGAAATACTTAAGTGAAAAAAATATGTTTGTTTACCTGGAATTCAAATGGAACTTGGAATTCTGTATTTTATTTGACATCTCTGTGCGTGACCAGCTCTAGCAAATGAGGCAATAGTGGCTTCTGTTAAGCTCCTATTTCTGTGTCTTATTTATTTATTATTGGGGCAAAATATACATAGCATAAAATTTACCATTTTAACCATTTTTAAGTGTACAGCTCACTGATATTAAACACATTCACATTGTTGTGCAATGTATCTTTAACACCCATTTCTAGAACTCTCTCTGTCTTACAAGACTGAAACTGTACCCAGGAAATAGCAACGCCCCAATAGCTCATCCCCTCAGGCCCTGGCAAGCACCATTCTATTTTTTGTTTGATTACTCAAAGTACCTCCTATAAGTGGAATCATACAACATTTGTCCTCTTGTGATGGGCTCATATCATCTATCATAATGGTCAGGGTTCATCCATGTCCTAGCATGTGTCAGAACTTCCCTCCGTTTTAAGTCTCAGTAATATCCCATTGTATGAATGCATCATGTTTTGCTTATCCATTCAGCCATCGGCGGACATTCTGGGTGCTTTCACCTTTTGTATATTGTGCATAACGCTGCAATGAGCGTGGCTGTACAAATAGCCATTTTGAGTCCTGCTTTCAATTCTTTGGGAAGTACAATTGCTGGATCATGTAGTAATTCTATTTCTAATTTTTTGAGGAACCGCCATCCCGTTTTCTATAGAGGCTATACATCTTACATTCCCATGAGCAATGCGGAAGGTTCCATTTGACTTGGTTGGTGTTTCAAGTTCGGCTTTTCTGTTTCTTGGGACAATACGTGTCCGAATGGATGCACCATTTCCATAGATTCAGGGAGGAGACAGACCTAGATCTAAGTGAAGCCAGTCAGATTCTTCCTTGGGGCTTTTATTCCAGAATTATTTGTACAGACCTACTCTTTCTACTAGAGCTTTACATTAGCTAGGGGGTTGGCTACATATAGCAGAGGACTCAAATAACAGTGGAATAAATGTATTTCCTCATGTAAAAGAAGTTTAACATAAGCAGTCTAGAATAGGATAGTAGTCCCACGTTATTGTTAATTACCCATGATCCTTGTTTCTGCTCCTTCTTAGCATGTAGCTTCCCTTCTCAAACTTACCTCATGGTTACAATGTGGCTGCTGCCATTCCAGCAGTCATATCCATGTGCTAGGTGGGCAAAAGGAGAAAAAGTGAAAGAGCAGAAGGATGCATGCTAAGTCAGCACTCTTTAAAACTTTGGCTGTAGCCCCATCTTATGACTTTTCTATTTGGTCAGCATTACATCTTACCTGCAACGGTGTCTCAGAAATTTAGTGTTTACTTGGGCACATTGATTCCCAAAATAAAACTAGGGTTCTGGTAGGGTACTGGGTAGACTGACAGCTGCCTCTGCCACAGATCGTGTCTATGAAAGAATGAGTCCAGAGCACCTGGCAGCCTTGTGCACAACAGATGGAGAGAGCCTACCGAGAACTGGAGAGGCAGAGGTCTCACATCACTTGACTCCTTGTTCGAGCTGTGCCTTTACCTCCCAGGTACTTATGTCAGTACATTCCTTTGTTTCTTACAAGCTAGTCTGACCTTGGTTTTAGTTATTTGCAACAGAAAGAGTTCTCAGCAGTGCAAGGATCACGAGAAAAGGATTGTTTGAACAAATCACAGTACATTCTTAGGATAAAATGCACACATCTATTAAAATTAAATGTGTATAACAGATAGATAGATTTATCTCTATGTATCTCTGAAAAAAATGTTCTGAAATATGCCAAAGCGTTGGTGGTGATTTATCTGAGTGATGGGACTTCCAATGATATTTACTTCCTCCTTTCTATCTTCCTGAATGCTGCATAATAAACACATATTACTTCTAAAATAAAAACGTAGCTACTTTCTTTTGTAAAAATGAATAAAATTTATATCATGATCTCATTTTAAAATGTATGTATTTGTTATTTGCACAGAATAAAGTCTAGGAGGAAACTCAGTGAGAGGTTAGCAGTGGTATTTCTGGATTGTGGGTCTCCTGGTAGTTTTCATTACATTATATTTCTGGGCTGTCTAAATATTTTGCATTGTGTGACGATCAGTTTTATGCGTTAGTTGGCCTGGGCTATAGTCTCCAGGCATTTAATCACTAGCATAGGTGTTGCTATGAAGGTGTTATATAGATGTGATTAATGTCCTTAATGGTTTATCTTTAAGATTATCCTTGATAATCTTGGTGGGGCTGGTGTAATCAGTTGAAAGGCCTTTAAAAAGCAGAGCTGAGATTTTCCTGAAGGAGAAGAAATTCCACCTGTGGGTTGCAGGTTCTGCCTGTGCATGAGCTCTCATTCTGCCCTTCCTGCCCTGTGGATTTGAGACTTGCCCAGCCAGCCCCACAACTGCATTAGTCAGTCTCTTGGAATCAGTGTGTGTGTATGTGTGTGTGTGTGTGTGTGTGTGTATGTCTGTGTGTGTGTGTGTGTGTGTGTGTGTGTGTGTGTGTGTGTGTGTGTGTGTGTGTGTGTGTGTGTGTGTGTGTGTGTGTGTGTGTGTGTGTCTGTGTGTGTGTCTGTGTGTGTCTGTGTGTATGTGTGTTTTAACTGGTTCTCTTCCCCTGGTAGACCCCTGACTGGTACAGATTTGGGTACTTGGAACTAGAGTTGCTGTAACAAATAACAGAAAAGTATGGATATGGCTTTGGAATTGGATAATGGGTAGGGGCTGGTGGAATTTGGGGTCACACGATAGGACCAAGTTAGATCGCCTTTAATAGACTGTTGGTAGAAATAGGGATGTTGAAGACTGTGCGAGGGAGGGCTCACGAGGAAGTAAAGTGCATGATGAGAAAGCCTGTATCATCTAAGAGTACAGATGTATCACCATAAATGGAAGGAGGGTAGAAATATGACTGTTAGAGGTGTTGCTGGTGAGAACTCAGGAGGGAATGGGGAACAAGCCATTGGAGCATGAAGGAAAGGAGACCTTCTTACACTGGCCAGGAGTGAGCTGAATTGTGTCCTAGAGTTATGTGGAAAGCAGAACTTGTAAATCACGACCTTGGATATTTAGTTGAAGAGATTTCCAAAGTGTCGAAGATACAGCCTGGTTTCTTCTTACTGCTTCTGTAAAATGTAAAAGGAAAGACACAACTTAGAAGAATTATTAAGGAGAAAGGAATTAACACATGATGGTTTGGGAACTTCTCAGCCTATCCAGATTGAAAAAAAAAAAAATCTGGTACTAAGAGATGGACTGTTAGGAAATGTGCTCTGGAGAGAAAGTCAAGGGTATGGTTGGCAACCTTTTGCTAGTGCTAAAGCAATCAAAGGTGTGACTCATGAATCCTCTCAATCATCTCAACAGAAGACGGGAATAGATGTGGGATTACCCAGGAATGACGGCACGAGTCTCCGAGAGTATAGGGGAGACCCGTAACGTTTCTGAGAATGGTATGCCAGCAGGATACTGCTAACTTATGTCAAAAGGGACAGAAGGAAGTTGAAATAAAGGGAGCTTTTGGACCCCCAGATCCTATAAGTAGGTGAACTACTGAGCAGCAAACAGGGGAAACACAGATTACTCAGAGGGAAGAGCCTCGGGCCTCGAAGCTAGGAGAAACCCAGATCAGGGTCAAGAGGCAGATGCCAGAGCCCTGCACCCCAAGGGCACAATCTTGACCACAGAAAGTTACTCCCAGGCCTTGAAACCTAATGGAATGTGTCCTGCTGGATTTTGAAATTGCTTGAGAGCAGTGACCCCTTTATTCCTCCCATTTCTCCCTTTGGAATGGGAAGATCTATAACTATTATGCTAAGCCTGTACCACCACTGTATTTTGGAAACAGAGAACTGTTTTTCCAGTTTCACAAGTACACAGATAATGATGAATTTTGCCCTAGGATGCGTCATAGCCAGAGAATCCCCCATCCTGATTTCGCGGATACGATTTTGGACTTGAGTTGATGCTGTAATGGGTTGAACCTTCAGGGATGTTGAGATGGGTGACAGTATTTTGCATGTGGAACCGACATGAACCTTGGAAGCCAAAGGATGGATTGGTAGGCTGGAAAGGATGCTCTGCCCAAAACATCCATATCCCAGTTTACTTTCTATGAAAAAAAATGTCTTTGCAGATGTGATTAAGGTAAGGGTCTTGAGATGAGGTTCTTGAGATGGGAATATTATCCTGTATTATTCAGGTAAGCCCTAAGGCAATTGCATGTATCCTTATAAGAGGGAGGGAAGACAGGACAGATTTCACATGCACATAAGATGAAAGGCAATGTGATGATCTAGGCAGAGAGAGAAAGATTTGAAGATACTCTGGGTTTTATTTTTTTTTTTTTAATTTTTGTTATTTTTTAAGTCTTTTTTTTTTAAAGATTTTATTTATTTATTTGACAGAGAGAAACACAGCGAGAGAGGGAACACAAGCAGGGGGAGTAAGAGAGGGAGAAGCAGGCTTCCCGCAGAGCAGGGAGCCCGATGTGGGGCTCAATCCCGGGTCTCCGGGATCATGACCTGAGCCAAAGGCAGGTGCTTAACCAACTGAGCCACCCAGGCGCCCAGATACTCTGGGTTTTAAAGATGGAGAAAGAGGTCATGAGCCAAGAAATATAGCCAAACACTAGATGCTGAAAAAGGCAAGGAATGCAGCTCTTTGTTGGAAGAGGCGAGAAATGGCTTCTCTCCTAGAGTCTCTGGAAGCAGCATAGTCCTGGCAGACACCTCGGTTTTGGCCCCGAAATCTGTCAGACTTCTGGCCTCCAAAACTGTAAAAGAATAAATCTGTGGGTTTTTAAGGCACCAAGTTTGTGCGAATTCGTCACAGCAGCAGTAGGAAGCCAAATGGCTCTATGATCTGAAACATAGTGAAGCGGTATTAATGGGATACGTGTGCTGTATATAAATGCTCCTGAGCTTGAGGTCTGATATTTTATCTGGGAAGTGTGTGTCTGTATCCCTCAGGGGCTGGTCTGTACTTTCCTTCCGTGTACTGTCTTGTCAGGTTTTGGTGTCAAGATGCGCGAGTCTCTGAGGAAATGAGATGCTTTCTTCTTTTTCTAAGTTCCCAAACAGCTCAGATAGCAATGGAAGTAGTCAGACCGTGTTTCCAACGTGCTGATAAGGGACAGCTCTTGGACTACATTCTTGATTTCTTCCATGGTCTTCTAAAGTGTCGATGATCACAGTGCATCAAGTAAGCTTTTTTTTTTTTTCCAAAGATATTTTATTTATTTGACAGAGAGAAACACAGCCAGAGAGGGGACACAAGCAGGGGGAGTGAGAGAGGGAGAAGCAGGCTTCCCGCCGAGCAGGCAGCCTGATGCAGGGCTCGATCCCAGGACTCCGGGATCATGACCTGGGCTGAAGGCAGAGGCTTAACCACTGAGCCACCCAGGCGCCCCTCAAGTAAGCTTTTTATGCATATCTTTTAATCCTCCACACAATATTCCTAAACGATATTCCTCCTAGGGTAAATTCTGTGGTTCGTGGGATAGGGAAACTGGGGGTTAAAGACCTTAAGGAATTTGGTTAAGTTTGCACCTTTACCAAAAGGCAGAGCTAAGACCTGAAATGAGGAGTGTCTTTGCTTTACTAATGACTCCTGGTTGTACGCTCTTTGCATACTCTTAATAACATGTTTCTTGGAAAATCTCTCATTCCATTTAGGTTATCAAGTGTCTGGCATATTCTAAAAAATATTCTCTTATAATTCTTTAAATTTCATCGGTATTTGTGGCCACATCTCCTTATTCTAAATATTGTATTGTTATGTTTTCTTTTTCTCCTTGAATTGACTAAGGGGATAATCTATTTTACCTCCCTCTCCTTCCCCATCCAGCTATGTGACTTAATGTCTGTTTCCCAACTAGTAACTAAGGCTTTTAAATGTTTTCTTTTACCCTATTTCCCCTAAATTTGTATTGTCGCTTTTCTCTAATTTCTTCACTCACTAAATGTTTATTGATTGTTTAATATGTGCCAGACACAGTCAATGGATTACTTAGTTCATTGCTCATTTTCGTCTCCTCTGATTTGGTAACCAAAGCATTCAAGTCTATACATTTCCTTCCAAGTACAGCTTTGGCTACATCTGAAAGTTTCAACACATAGTATTCATGATATTGATATTTACCAAACATTCTGTAATTGCAGTTTTTGTTCCAAGTAGTTGAAATTTTTGGTTATTCTCCCATTATCTATTTATAGTCACACTGAATTATAATCAGAGAATATATTTTATTCTACATGTACAGTTTTGAATGTCTCACAGGCAAAGCCATCAAGTCTTGTAAATATTCTGTGGACATGAGAAGACTGTGTTCTCTAGTTGCTGGCTTTGAAAACCACTATTAGTGTAAATCAATATTAGATCATCCTTATTCTTTGAATTATTCAGCTCCTTTGGATTTCTCTATTTTTTCTAGTTTAACTGTGAGTGACTTAAAAGGATATGCTAACTAGAGATGATTTTTTTATTCAACAGGATTTGTTGTCTACATGTCAGTTGAACACTGATGGTACAGGCTGTCAGCCAGGATATAAAAATAGAGTACAGCGGTATCAGGAGACTGGCACACCCTGCAGAATGTCTACAGCTTGTTTTCCCAGTAGAATCCGTCTAGGGTTTTATCGTGAAAACTTTATTGAACACACGTATTCCTCAATATATTTTTGGCTGATGTTTACATAAGAGAGAATCATATTTACACGCCAGAACCTCAACTCAGCATTTTAACCAAAGAACATTCAATAAAGTCTTAACTTACTTTCAGAATACGAGTAGTAAAGTATCAGGATCACGTGCAAATGTTCTGCAAAGCATGCCAGGTGTCCTCACAGGTCGTGGAAACTACACATCCTGCAGCAGACCAAAGACCTGCCTTCGTTTATTTCATTGCTGTTGTTTATTAAAGCATGATTCACCTACAGTGAAATTCACCCTCTGAAAAAGTATGTGGTCCGGCAGTTTTGACGAACGTAACCACCACCATATTCAAGATACAGAATATTTCTGTCTGAAAATTCCCCTGTGTCCCTTTGTGGGGGAAACCCCAGTCCCGGGAACCCTCTGATCAATTTTCTGTCCCCACGGTTTGCCTTTTCAGAATGACAGAGAAGTGGAACTCTAAAGCAGGTAGACTTTTTGAGTCTGACTTCTTTCAGAATATATTCGAGAGTCGTTTGTGTTGATGTGTGTATCCTAGTCTGTTCCTTGTTGTTGTTACCAACATTCCATCATGTGGGGAGGTCAGTCCATGTATCCACTCCCCAACTGAGGGATATCTGGGCTGTTGCCAGATTTGGGTTCTTATGAATAAAGATGTTGTGGATATTCACATACAAGGTTTCGTGTGAACGTGAATTTTCATGTCTGGACCATATGATTATTGTGTTTAACCTTGTAAGAGACTGTCTTTCATAGTGACTGTCAGTTCACACTTCTACCCGCAGTGAATGAGAACTCCAGTGGCCCCGTGTCCTCACCGGCACTGGGTGTTAGCAGCTTTTCTTTTTTTCATGTTACCTATTCTAGTCAGTGTGTATCGTGCATTTCCCTGAACTGATGAGGATGAACATCTTCTTATGTATTTGTCATCCATATATCTTCTTTGACGAAGTCTCCATTATATCTTTTGTTCATTTGTATTTGGATCATTTCTATTTTCTAATACTAAGTTCTTAAACTTCTTTTAATAGGGGCACCAGGGTGACTCCATCAATTAAGCGTCTGCCTTGAGCTCAGCTCATGATCCCAGGGTCCTGGGATGGAACCCCGCCTCAGGCTCCCTGCTCGGTGGGGAGCCTGCTTCTCCCTCTGCCACTCCCCCTGCTTGTGCTCCCCCTTTCCTTCTCTCTTGCTGTCAAATAAATATTTTACAAAAATTAAAAAAAAAGAAAGTTCTTTAGATGTTCCTGAATCAGTCCTTTATCAGATGTGTAACTTGAAAATACTTTCTCCCACTCTGTGGCTACTCTTTTCATTCTCTTAACAGGGATGTTGGGAGAGCAGGAGCTCTTAATTTTGATGAAGCTCAATTTTGCAATCGTTTTTGTTTGGTATAGACTGTGTTTTTTGTGTCCTATCTGAGAAATTTTTACCTAATTCACATTCACAAATATTTTCCTCTAGAAGTTTTGTAGGCTTAACTCTTTAATTTAAGTGTTAGATCCGTGTTGATGTAAACTTCAGAATTTGTAATTTTTGATCAAAGAGAGATGTTCAAGCATTTTACAAGCCAAGACAATAGTTGTTACACACACATATAGGCATTTTTCCATGTTTCAATTAAGTTTTAGGAAATTAGAATTGAAGGTTGTTATGGGATACTTTATCCCCATTGAAAATAATGATTCTTGTTTGGGACGGCACATCTGTTTTTCAGGAACAGACTATCGCGTTAAGTGAAATATGCTTGCTTTTGTTAAAATGGAATTTTACTCTCAAAATCTCAAACTCTGGCCCTTTTCAAAACCGCGATTCAATGTCAGGTCAGATTACATGTGAATGGATGAAACTCTACTCAGGTCGCTAAACTATGAGGGGCGGGGTTGGTTTTTCTCTTCATCTGAGCCCCACTGAGCATCCTTGCTATCAAAATCATGCTACAGCTCTAAAAACAATGGGAGAGATTTTGATAAGCTGGAGGGAGCAGGTGCCCAGGGGAGGCCGGATCTGCTGTGTTGTCGGAAAGCCCCTCTACCGGCACACTCACAGTCAAACACGCGCGGCAGAAGGGACGGGGAGCAGCCAGCGAAGCAGGAGCAGCCAGCTTGTGTTTGCACCTGACAAAACTGCGAGTGGGCAAAGCATTAAATCCTTTTTTGTATTTGTTTGCTGTTTCGTGTGAAATTTGTACTGTGAGTAACTCCACTTGACGTGTTTCTTGCTGGAGATTTTCAGTAAATCATCAAGAACTACATACATAATCAGATAACTGCTCGCAACATTCTGTTCACTCACTCATTCTCCCACGTACCGAGTATATACCACTGTCTATGGCGTGCTCAGCGTGTAACACTGAATAAGGTTTGAAGGCACTGCGTGATTTAGACTGACGGGCCCTAGACAGAAGATCCAACCTGGGAGGATCTTGACGAATGTCTGCCCTCATCGCTACAGGAAGGAGGGTCTTCTGACAGGCCCCATCATGGTGTCCCATTCAACATGCGTCATGGCAAGCGTGGGTGATGGTCCCCCAAGAGCACTGAGGTGCAGGAGTGGGTTTGCCATTGTGTATTACTTTCCTACTGCTGTTGTAATAAATCACCACAAACTTAGTTGCTTTAAACAACACCAATGTATTCTCTTACAACTGGGGAGGTCCAGAGTCTGAAATGGGTCCTACTAGACTCAAACCAAAGTTTTGGCAGGGCTGCGTTCTTTCTGGGGACTCTGGGGGCGGATCTGGTTCCTCGTGTTCTCGAGTTTCTAGAAGCCATCTGCATCCCTTGGCAAATTGTCCCCTGCCCCATCTTCAAAGCCGGCAGCATAACATCTTCAGATCTCTCTGACTTTGACACTCCTACTTCCCTCTTTCCTTGTAAGGACACGTGTCATTCCATTGGGCCCGCCCAGGTAATCCAGGCTGATCTCTCCATTTCCATCTCCTTAACTTAATCACATCTGTAAAATCCTCTTTGTTGTGTAAGGTAACCTCTTCTCAAGACCTGGGGATTAGGATATGGACTTTGTGTTGGAGAGGGCATTCTGCCTACAAAACTTTGGGCTTCCTGGGCCTGTCATTTGGTTCATGCCCTACAGAGAGTTCAGGGCACCATAAGAGATGCAAGGCGTCAGAAGTCCAGGGCCTTATTCTGAGTACCTGGAGGGAGCGGGCCAGGAGGTCTGTGGGCATATCACTAAAATGGATGACAACACCTGCTTCAAGAGATCCGTAGGAGCTTACATCAGACCCTGGATCTTCAAACAGGCTGGAGAGTCTCAAGGCCACCCTAATCAGCCACCTTTCCCTGTGTCAATCAGGACAGTCTGAGCTATATTGTAGTAATAAGCAAACCTCAAATCTTGGCGGCTTATAACAACCCAGGTTTATTGGGCAGTGCGCTACATTGCCGCTGGTGAGCAGAGCTCCCCTCCGGGCCCCTTACTCTGTGACCCAGGTTGGCAGAGTGACCACTGTTTCTGACCTCACCGTCACTTGGCAGAGGGCTGGACAGAAGTCATGGCACAGAGGAGCCTTGCCAAGTGGTGACTTACGTGGGCTTTGAGGTGACGTATGTTCAAGTGTTCACACTGAAACACAACGGGATCAGGAAAGACAACTGTGCCCTGTGTCCAGAAGGCAAAGAAACAAGAATACGTGGTGAATAGAATGAAGGACGACCACACCTGGTGTTTTCTTCTGCTTCCTGGTGTGAACGAGACTGTGTTCCCAGAAAGGCCCCTTCTGTGAATCTTGTGGATGATCGGAGCTGATCCAAGAGCTGAGGTCAAGTAGAAGTAAATGGCAACCCCTTATCATCACCATGTTAACTCCTGGCAAGCCTGGTTGATCCTGAGCATTTCTCTGGGGAAAAAAAAAAAAGCCCACGACATGGCAGAGATGTGATGTGCGTTTGAGCCCTGCAGGCCTGGGGATGGGCTGTGAATACGGGTCCTTTCACCCGGCGCGGTCTGTGCCAGTATGGCTCAGAGACGGCAAGTTCGCGTGGCTCCTACTGGGGCGGGCTCTGGGGACATGTGCATGGACAGCAGACACCAGGACAAGGAGGGAAGCTGGCCGGCCCATGGGATTCACAGGAATAGCAGGAAATCAAAACAGGGACTTAAGTAAGAGCAGCAGTAACGCGAACCTCTCCTGTGTGCCCCGCCAACTCCGGCCACCCATCCCGAAGTCCACAGAGAAGATGCGAAGCATCTTGCAGGTGAGAACTTCCACTCCCCCTGCTGCTCTTCTGCCCTGCACGGGGGCTCAGCAGATACAGTCCCCTGAACTGGGGCCACCTCACGCAAGCTGCTGCATACAGTCTGCTGGGCCGCGAGGCTGGGCACGAATTTGGAAGAGAAGGATTTTAATCAGAGTCTCCTTGCAGTTTGCTGAGGAGCCAGCAGACTCTCCACTCCGAGAGGAACTGCAGGTGGCAGGCGAAAAGTTCAAGGAAAGATGATGGACTCCTCTCCCCTTGCTTCTTCTAAATGGACACAGGACTCACGCAGCTGGGCCCCCAAGCAGCAGACTTCACCGCGGCGGTCAGGGCGCATTCCCGGATCCGGGGTCAGAGCCGGCGGCCTGTGGGGCGCGGGGCCGCACGGGCTTGGCAGCTCTCTTCCCACCTCCTCCTGGCCTCCACCCGCTGACAATCGGACCATGCACACACACTCAGAGCCCGCCACCCGTATTCCCACTTCAAAACGCCAGTTAACTACCTTTCCCCGCCGGAAATGATCCGCGAGCTTCTCCCAAGCTGGGAATATCTATCTGGTCCTTCGGACGAGGGCAGAACTCCCTGCACTGTGTTCTTAGAAGAGTCAATCACAAATCTGGACAGATTCTCAGTAGGACAGAGGGCAGCTGAGGGCTTCTTGATAAAAAACAAAAACCAAACAAACAAAAACCCCAACTATTTGAAATGCAGGGAATTGAGAGAAGGGAAAGAAGCCTGAGACGCAGCCAGCATTTAGACTGGCTCCTGGAATATATTTAAGTCAAATCAGCGCATGAGGGGCTTTTCGTCACAGCTCCCTCTCCATCTCCCGTAGCCCATGGCCGGAATCCTAGACCTTCAATCAGCCCTCCCCGGAAATACAGCAACATCCGTCTTCTAAAATGCTTTATCACAGTTGTGCAAGGTCCTCGGATATCGCCCTGCTCTTGGGGGCTTATTTACATACTGACTTATTTACTCCTCTCTTTACAGCAGAAGCCTCTCGAGATTGTATTATTTGCAGACACTGGGGTCGTGCATCTGGACAACGGAGTGAGGGAGAAGGCCCTCTTCGGATGCACTGAGCTGCACAGATCAAACCTGTCAAAAACCAAGTGTCAAAAACGAAGGAGGCCGACTCTGACTCCCTTGGTCTTCGTGCTCCCCAAAGGCAAGGGCTTGTGCCCCCAAGGGAAGTAAGAAAGAAGGAAATGGGAATGAAACAGCGGGGAAGGGGGTAGCAAGAGCAGCGGGGGGCTCTGGGTCTGGCCTCCAGGAGACTGCAGCAGGCGGAGGAGAGGCGTCTCCCTACTGTGATCCCCAGGGGGCCGGACCCCTCCTCAGGGAATGGGCAGCCTCTGTTTCCAGGTCCTGCACAGCCAGCCCATCTGGACTGCTTTCCCAGACAGAGAGGACTCTGTTAGGAGAGGGAAGAAAGAAGAAAGGAGAACGCACAAGAGCAGAGCCTGCACGAATCTGAGATGAAGGAGAGAAAGCTTCTCCTCGGCAAAGGCCCCCGGCTGCTCGAGAAAGCCTTCCAGCGCTTCGTATAGTAGGCTTTTTTTTTTTTTTTTTTTTTTTTTTTGGCTAGCAAGGCAAATGCTGGAAAACTCCCTCTATTCTGATCAGCATTCTTATCACTGAGCATTTCCCCTCCGACTCCGACTCCCCAGCACTTTGATTTTTAAGGGCAGGATCAGCGGAGCCGCAGAGATGACCTCGTCCCAGTGGTCGGAAGGAATTCTGGTGGGCGCAGGCTTGGGCCAACGGCTGACAGCCTAGAAAAGCAGAGGGTGTCCGGGAACTTGGCACCGGCTTCCTGTCAGGGTGGGGGCTCTCGGACTTCAGGGTTTAAGGAGACGTTTGTGTTTGCCCGGGATGCGTTTGAGGCCGCCAGCCTGGTAGGAGGAAGCCCGCCCAAGGCCCGGCTGCTTTCCGGGCAGGACCCGTGTGTTGAAATTGTGGCCTGAACTTCCAAGGAGGTTTGCAGCTGGAACAGAGTGCTTCCCCTTCTTAAAGGGCCCCTTCTCACGCGGCACCAGGGGGACAGTCGGAGTCCACCAGCGCTGGCCGCAAGCTCCGGACTAACATCGTCCCCCGGCCTGGAAAAGCTGCGTTCTCGAATCTGCAGCCTCAGAAGTTAGAAGACAAAGTAGCAAAACGAGCCTCATCCGGGAAAACTTGAAGCTAATACATCTTGGCAAACATAAGGGAAAACAGAGACAGTTGCCCGGAGAGAGGAGCCCAGAAAGAGGTCAAGTTCTGCTGAGAGAGGCAGAGCAGCAGTTAGACGGGGGCTTCTGTTTCAGCGTGGCGGCAGCGGGGTCAGAGAGAGGGTGGGACCCTGCATCTGATTTCAGGGGGAAGCGGGCCTGGACACCGCGAGGGCCTGTGGCGGGCCGTTCCAGAACTCTGAGCAGTCTGTGCTGCTCGGCCTGCGGGAGGTGAGATCGTACACCAGGACCGCCCAGTCGCTTGGACGCGGTCCGCGGGGGAGGCGAGGAAGGATTACTTCGATTTGAGGTTTCCCAATGAAGAGTCCTCATTGGAACGCTTAAAATAAAATTTTCAGCCAGAGAAAAATAAGGAGCACTGAATCCCATCAGCTTGTGGAATATTCTTCCGAGGGAAGCGCTGGAAAATCATATCATAAGATAACCTTGTAATTGTCGAGGGGAGATCAGCACCGAATTCATAAATTTCATAGCCAAGACCTTCGTGGACACAGGAGCCCAGGTTTTATCTTAGATTTAGGATCAGCCAACTGGAGGAGGAATGTAAGGAACGGAGGGGGCGAGACCAGAGGTGTGATTCCCATTAAGTAAGCAGCCTGGGCGGCTGCCATAGCCCTCCGCCCCCCAGTCACTCGCCAGGACATAACGTTAAGACACTTATGGGGCCAGATGGTAGAGGATAACCCTTTTACAAGTTCTGCTTCGACTCCATTATTTTAAATAAATTGCTATTTACCAATGACTTTTCTTTTGAAATTTGATTATTAAAAACTCACACACCAGGTGCCTGGTGGCTCATTCAGGGGAATCGAGCCCCATGTTTGGCTCCCTGCTCAGCGGAGAACCTGCTTCTCCCTCTGACCCCCAACTTGTGCACTCTTTTGCTCTCTCTCAAATAAATGAATAAAATCTTCACAAATAAATAAAAACTCACACATATAAATCCTGTCTTTCCATTAGGAGCTATATTTCAGAGAAACAGAATCACCCCAGCTGACAAGGGAAGTCTGTTTCACAAAAGAAGGAAAGCTAATAAACGAAGAAGGAATGATAAAATTGCAAAGTTTCCATTTTGTAACCCCTGTAGGGATAACTGATTCGGGCAAGGATCGTAAGTGGATGCTAAAAACGTCCGGCAAATGTTGATAGTGGATTACATATTCGCAAGGTCATCACCACCCCATAGTTTAGTTGCTAGTTCCAAGGGGCAGGGGCGTTATTTGGCAGTGAGGGGGTTAAGCCATCACCACAGAAACCTAAGGATCGGTCTGAGCGTCACTACCAGGCGAGCCTGACTCTAGGAGCCTCCCGGTGTGATGTGTTGCTGAGTACACAGCATCATCTATGTGTTTTCTGGAAAAACATATTTAACCCGAATCACATCAGGACTTCACCTTTAGCTCCACGACACCAGCATGTTAAGGGGTCACTGCAAGGAAACAACTGGGCAAATCCAGAAGACGGGCTATTCGCACTATCTTCAGGAAATCTGTGTCAGAGAAAAAAACGGAGTGCGAGCCTAGATCAAAAGAGATGGAAAAGAGCTAATTACCGAACGTGGTTTTGAACCAGTTATTTGGTCCTGATGTGACGAGATCGGCCATAAAACCTATCTGGGGAAACGAGGGAAGAAATACGAAGGCGGACTAAGTTTTGTATGATATGTAGGAATTACTGTTCATTTTATTGGTTATGATAATGGTATCGTGGCTATAGAGAAAAAAGTCTTTACTTTTTTAGAGCTGGGACTATAATATTTAGGGACGAAGTGCTGTGATATCTACAAAGAATTTATTATAAAACTCTTGAGCCAAAAAGGAGATAGAAGCAAAACCAAAAGCTTTGCCACCAACCATAGGAACAAGAACAAGTAAATTCTCCCCTACGGATACTTGTCGAACCCCCTGCCACGTGCCGGCTTGCTAAATGCTGGGTATATCGTAGTGCAAAAGATGGACACAGGAGAACTCCCTGTGAAATTTAGAGTTTAGAGGAAAAAGTAAAAAAAAACCCACTACAATCATAATAGTGATAATTGTAATAATTAATAATAATAAGCATTATTGAGCACTTATTATGTGCCTATGTAAGAGTGCTTGAATTCATGATCTCCTTGAGTCTCCTGAGAGCCCGATGAAAAGGGTGCCCTTCTGCTTCAGCATCTGAGACTCAGGGAGGGGTGCCTCTAACCCCGAGGCACAGGGCCAGGTCCTAAACCTTAGATTTGTGTGCCGCCTGACTCCTCCCCAGCTATGTGGCCGTGGATTAGCACTGCCTTTTTTTTTTATCTCTTTCCTCCTTTTTTTCCCTTACAATCATTGTAGAATGACCCCCATACTGGCAGTCAACCGAAAGGGAAGTGGTGCTTCATTTACATAAAAGGTATAAAGCAAAATAAGAAAAGCCTAGTGCCTCTCGTCTCTGAACTCCATCTTGAGACTGCCTAGATTTTTCCCTAGTCTTGCTAGAAACTTCATTTTCAACTCCCTCCAGTTAAACCTGCTCTCTTCCCAACGAACACATTAAGAGGAATACATATAAGACTAATTATTGAATTATTTAATGCAGTGGATGATCTGTTATTTTCATTGCTAGCATCAAGCAAAATTGTTTCCTATAGGAAAAAATATGCAGCTATTGACCACACTGGGTTCAAATGTGTCCAAGAGCTAGACCTGGACCTTGGCTCGCACCCGGCTAGCACTGGTCCTCAAATATTTAGTGGGTATAAAGTGTGTGCCGTGTTCTGGGCTGTATTTATGACATGGTCTCCCTGGCACTCCAGGTTCCAAAGGGCTGCTTTACAAACAAGGTTTAGGATGCGCCTGGCTTGTGGAGTTGGCTAAGACCCAACTCTTGGATTGGGCTCAGGTCATGAACGCAGAGTGGTGAGATTGAGGCCGGCATCAGGCTCTGAGCCAAGCGTGGAGTCTGCCTGAGATTCTCTCAATGCCCCTCCCTGCTGTGTTCTCTCTCTCTCTCTCTCTCTCATTTTCTCTCAATCTCTCTCTCTCTCTCAAAGAAATAAATCTCAAAAAAATAATAGTAGCAAGGTTTAGGATCCTGGCTCATTTGCAAGTTGGGAGGGGCCTGAGTACTGAGTACATGCCTTCAGGGCTAGCACTCCTGTCCACAGGCCAGTCACGTTTTACGAGCCTGTCACTCCCGTGTGATGTATTGCCAGGAGCAGAGAGTTTTATGGCATTACGGTAACTAGTTCCTGCAGTTGAGGCTCCTCCTATCAGAGGAGCAGCGGTGGGTCCCAGGCAGCTCCGTCTGTGGATGCAGAAAGCTCAGGGCTATGACACGGGAACCTGGGACGATCCCCAGCCGAGGACCTTAGCAGTTCAGCTGCAGGAAGACGTGTAGTGTCCCTATTCCTTTGGCCTGTGCATCTGTCTAAAGCCACCTTATTTGTGGCTTTTATTCTCTTTCACTGTTGCCCTCAGGCGCCCTATTGATGTTAGTGAATTTCCATATCCGAGAGGGACTTACAGAGCTCCCGAGGTTAATGGACTTGTTCCTCGTTACCCAGGAAGTCTGAGGCACAAAGCGAAAGGCACAGCTCAGCACTCCTGCCGCCCATTAGAATCTGTCTTAGTTACAGGCAGACGACTCCAAGTTCCCATGTGTCATTAAAGGAAATGCTCAGTGGGGCTGTGCGAGCTTTGGCATGTGTGAAATTTCACACCTCAGAGATGGCACTTCTGTGTGTCCGGGCTGCTTGCTTGCATGCTAGGGTTTTTGTGTTGTTGTTTCTTTAGAGCATGAGTTATTCTACACCAAGAGCTTTATCATAAATTATTTAATTTCTTTTCCAGAAAAACATTTCTCCATTTTGTTAATTACCTAGCCAGTCACAGAAGCAATTACGGGGTCTTTTTTGAAAAATACATTTTCCCCCTAGATTACAAAACTATTACATGTTTGTTATTAAAAGAAAAAGATAATAAAGGCATAAAAGCATAGAGAAAACAGTTTAAACCACCTGTAATCCATCCCTCTGTCAACATTTTAGGGGATTTGCTTTTACTCTTTTCTTTACACATATATAATTTAAACAAAATTGGGATCATACCACCTCCTATAACTTATGCAGTCTGAATTCTTTCTTACAGAAAACATCATATTGTGAGCATACTCTTGGCAAATATCCTCAAAAACATCTTTAAATGGCCATATAATTTCAGCAAACGAATTAACAATTTATTTAACCAACCTCTGAACAAATTTCCTTTTTCCATATTTTACTCTCACAAGATTTTCAAGTATTTTACTCTCCTAAGATGCATTTTGTTAAATAACTTCAACATGGAATTTTTCACTATCAGGATTATTTCCTTAGAAAAAGCGTATAGGGTGGAATCACTACATTATAGGGAATGAACTCTTTAAAGGCCTTACCGTCAGGAGGCTCAGCCAACTCACCTTTCTTCAGAAAAGTCTGAGTCCATTGGTAGCACCACGCCATTTTACAGATTTTTTAAAAAGCTTTCCTAATTAAATAGGCATAAAATAATATCTCTGTATTGTTTTAAGACTATTTTATTATTGCTGAAGCTATGCCCTCTTGCACCATAACTTTCTGGGCAGGAAAAAAAAATATCCTTGCAAGCTTTGGTTCTATTTTAGGGTTAGGATTTATTCCAAGGTTTAACTATTGAGAAGTTTCCAGTTAGGAAAAGAAGGAACTTGCATGGCAACTATTACTTCCAAAGTATTAATTGTGGAGGGTTTTCAGATGTTGCTAATTACTGTAGACCTAAGCAGGGAAAATGTCCATGATATTTTTGCAAAGACTATTATAGTATGGTTTTGAAAACACTCTCTAAAGACTCCGTCATTGGCTGTTTTGCTTCCAGTGTCCCAAATACGGACTTTCCCCAGGGTTCTGCACTCAGTCCTCTCCTCCTATCTTGAGATTAAATTTAAATCAGTAAGCTGGATCCTCCTGTTACTTTGTGCTTCACGAGAACAGAACAAGACATGGCCCTGGCTTACAGATTCTTACGACTTAGATGCCTGCATATATAATGAGATCAAAATGCCTCTGGTGCCAAGTATTGCTGTCGGGCTGTAGAATGCTAGGATGCGATGAGTGGGAGTTACACCCACCGTCAGGTTGGGGGATGCTTTTTACACTGTGTTTTGGCAAAAGAGGAAGGCATTTTTTTTTCCTGGAATAACTGAAAAATATTTCTGGTTTCCCACATTCTTGTAGAACCTTTCCACTTGCCTATCAGTAGATGGTGTCTCTACCCCCTTGCCTGAGCCTGAGTGAGATTTTATAATGGCTCCGAGGAATGGAAGGGTGCAGAGGTAGTGCCGCGTGATGTCTATGGCTAGGTCGTAAACAGTGATGAGGTCCTCCTGCCTCTGTCTCTCACCTGACACAGGAATCTTTGCAGTCACCGTGTGAGAAGTCGGGTTACCTGCATACCTGAGCCGCCATACTGGAAAGACCAGGAAGAGAGAGAGGAAAAGAGGGAGATGTCTGAGGAGATCTGTTGGATTCCTCCCAGCCCGAGCTCTAGACACATGAGATTATTTCAGTCCAAATCACAGTCTGATGACCACGACTTGAGACATCTTGAGCAAGAACAACCCAACAGAGACCAGTCGATCCTCAGAACCAGAAGAGTTGACAATAAAATTACTGTCGTTGCTTAAGGCCACTAAGTTTTGAGGTCATTTGTTACTCAACACTGGATAGCTGAGCTCCAGGTGTAGGAGAAAGAGCGCTCCAGTCAGAGGGACAGTCTGAGCATTGTCCCCCTCAAGCCTGCATTTTGGTTTGTTTGTTTGTTTCCAACCGTCCTTTCTATGCAGACAACTCCTGTAGCTGGTGCAACAATCCTCCCCTCTCCCCAACTAATGGGGAGAGTCCCACCGCTTGTTAGGCACCCCACCCACACCACAAAATCAATATATCACAAAAGGAACTCAGAATGATCTGGAAACATGCATTTCACGTGGTCAGTATTTTCATCAATGGCACCACCACAGTCCTACTTCCCAGGCTGATCATCTGGGTATTTTCACTGATTTTTCCCTTTCCCCAAATGTGACCTCTTGCATCCTTCCTACTTCCTGCAATTTCAATTCCCTAATATCCTGGGCCTCTCCTACACCACCACCACCACGTCTCCCTGCCCTCCTTCGATTCAAGTTTAGATCTCTCACATGGCCTAGACCGCTACCCTGAGCCTGGTCTCCAGTGTCCTTCTCGGTCTACTGCCACAACAGTCTTACCACAGAGCAGCTCTGAGCCTGGGGGGCTCCGTGGGTTAGGCCTCTGCCTTTGGCTTGGGTCACGATCTCAGAGTCTTGGGATCGAGCCCCACATTGGGCTCTCTGCTCAGCAGGGAGCCTGCTTCCCTCTCTCTCTCTGCCTGCCTCTCTGCCTACCTGTGATCTCTCTCTCTGTCAAATAAACAAATAAAATCTTCACAGAAAGAAAAGAAAAGAAAAAACTGCGTGTTCAGCACCAGCAGACACAGTAAAGAGGGTGGAGCAAGAGGAATGGCAGCAACACACCAGGAGAACTGACCTGCAGGCTGGCCCGGCGTTCTGAGGGCTATCACTGTTCCCACAGTTCTGGTGTTTCCAACAACTTGAAGAAATGAAAAGAAATCTGCCTCCTGTAGCTGAGTAGGTTCTAGGGAATTCCAATTTAAAATGCCTAATATAGATGATGACTGGCTCGGATTATGCCAATCAGGGAGAGCTCATGAAGCAACTGTATGACCATGGCAAGACCTGTCCGTCTAGAAAGTGCCAAGCCTGGGGAGCTTGAGGTTGGACAGGGTTCTATGGATGGTGATGAGGGCTGCCTCCAAGGTGGGGGGTGGGCATGGCAACCATTAGTATTCATCAGCAGCTGTTAGCTGAGGCTCTACTATATAACCTTATACACTAGGCTAGAGAAATGGAGAAAAATCAAGGTCCCTGCCTTCAAGGAATTCAGTTTATTAGGAGACCCAGAGCAATAAAAGTGATTTCAGGAGAATATGGGGGCAGGGAAGGAAAAACAGGTTGGACACCTAAGTCTTTCCTTTTCATCAGTGAACACTTCCTGGAGAGAATCTTGATAATTTGTTGAACACAGGGAACTATCTGTGTTCCCCAAACCCAAGCCAGGAAGATTTCAGTGCAGACATTTGGCACAAAAATTGCATATGACCCTTGGAATCTCAGCAGTTTAGGATGTCCGTGACATTTCAGGGAGCAGTGGACCCCCAGCATTATAGGCCAGGAGGTCTCAACGTGGCTAGACCATTGCAGTTCTCTGGCTGCGGGGCTCTTCCTGGGTGAGGTGTCCCTCCATTGGCACGCGCGGTCAGCTAGAGTCATGGTGTCAAGACACATGGTTTGCAAGAGCCTGGAATCACAAACATGTGAGCCACGAAGCACCCACACCCTCTATCCCCAGAAATCAAAGGCACCCAGTAGGTTGAGACCAGAAGCAGAAGGTGGGCCCGACTGAAACACGCTGTTGCCCACACGTAACGCCCCAGCACAGCTTCCTTCTAACTTCTCGCTGGCTCTGTGCCCTGCCCGAAGGGAAGAAGACTTGTTCATCTGACGGGTCAGACTCCAGAATGTTCACTGGGCCACATTTTCCTGGTGAGTGGGGTGACTACACTTTAATGGCACCGACCCCGGTTTCCATTTTCTCTCTTCAACTTCCTACCTGTGCCTGGGAAGGTCATGGTCTTTGGGGCTCACAGGAGCTACTGCTTCCTGCAGGTATGTGGTAAGCAGCCCCAGGCCATGCTGTGAGCCTGGCCATGGCTCTCCTTCTCTCTTTCCCTGGTTATGTAGTTAAATGAGTAAGTAAGACTGGGGCTTCCTACTCCCTGGCTCATAGACTAGCACTCATTGCCCCTGGATTCATTTCGAGGGGAGGGTCAGTGGGATCTTGCGGAGACAATCCTCTTTTCACCAGCTTCTTAATGTGAGTATCAGCCACTAACAAGGTTAACATATACACAAAAAATGGGATTTTTAGTCTCATCCTGTTACTCTTCCTTATATGGGATACCAAGGGGCAGACTTGAGTGACAGGATAGTATTTTCGCCTTCCTGGCCATAATACCATTATAATATTTATACTGAAACTTTTAACTCCAGCCTTTAACGGTCCTCTATAAAGGGAAAGCAGAGCCTTCTACTTATGGGCACACTGGACTAAAGCCCGAAGCCTTTGGGATCCTCCCAGGCATATTGGCTCAGCTTCGGAAAACAACAGTGAGCCGACGGATTGGGGGCTTGAGGCCTGGAGTGAGAGTCCCGGCCTTGCCCCCGGTTCTCCAGAGGCAGCGAGCTCTTCCCGGTGCGCAGCCTCTCCAGGAGCATGGCATACGGTGGCACGAGTCTGGTGAGGTTTTCGGCTGGAGGCCTGAGCCAACTGGTCCCAGGGAGTGGGTGGGTGTGGAAAGGGGGATGAGGAGGTGAGAACCAGGCAGGCCTTCCTCAGACTGACCTTTGAAAAGATCTCTTGCTCCTGGGTTAATCCTGGTCCGAAGAGGTCATGGTAGTCCAAACATCCAAATCATGCCCCTCACCCCTGACACCCAGGTCCCATCATGCCCCTCACCCCTGACACCCAGGTCCCATCATGCCCCTCACCCCTGACACCCAGGTCCCATCATGCCCCTCACCCCTGACACCCAGGTCCCATCATGCCCCTCACCCCTGACACCAGGTCCCATCATGCCCCTCACCCCTGATATCCATGTCTCCTCCCAGGAAACTGTAAATATATGAAGTTGTAGGGCAAAGGGGAATTTGCAGATATAATTAAGGCCATGGATCTTAAAATGGGAAGATTATCGTGGATTATATGGGTGGGCTTAATGTAATCACATAAGCCCTCAAATGAGAAGACACTTTCCCAGCTGAAGAGAGACAAGTGGCAGAAGAGAAAGCAGGAAAGCTTATCTTTCAAGCAGGAGAAGGACTTGAACCTCTGATGCTGGCTTTGAAGATGAAGGGGACAGGAGCCCAGGGATGTGGGTGGTTTCTAAAAGCTAAGAACCCCTGGCCGACAGCCATCAAGGAAGCAGGGACCTTAGTCCCACAACCACATGCAACTGAATTCTGCCAACTACCTCCCTGGGAGCAACCCCAGCCCAGAACCTCCAGGAAGGAGCCCAGGCCCACTGACATCTCTTCTGAGACCCATGTCCAACTCCAGACTTACAAACTAGGACATGATAAATGGGTGTTATGGTAAGCCTCTGTATTTGTAGTAACTTCAGTAGAGAACTAATAGAGAGATGGAAGGTTGAGAGAGATTACTGAATCGGTCCAGGCCTTGGTCTTGGAGTGCCCTTGGCCATCTATACTTTCTTAAAGGGCCAATAGGTGGGATTCCTTAAACAGATACTGTGATCCTCACAGGGATGCTTGGCCAGCCTATGGGGGCTCTGGTTCTAAACAGAGAACTCTGCCTGTTGTTTACATGCAATTATGGTCGTAGATGACATCCGGCCTCTCCTGTAACAGTCCTGGTCCCATTTACCTGTTAACCTTTCTGAGTGAAGCGACCCCGTAATTGACCTGAGGCCTTCCAAGAAGAAAGAGTGGTCCATGGGCAGGGAGTAGGTATGTCCAGTGCAGCCAAAGACAGCATACTGGGCCCCAAAAGGACAGAGCTGTGGCAATCAAGGGTAACATCTGTCTTGAAGGGTGTGCGTTCTAGACCCTGAGGTCAGAGATATCAGCTCTTCTTCCTGGAGACTGGGTCAGATAGAATTATGTGAATTCTGAGCTGTGGGGTTAGCCAAGGACAGGCCTGTGCCTTCCTGAGGAGCCCCCTGGGGACAGTGCTTGGACAGTTGTGACCTAGAAGGCGGCCCTTCCCAGGTAGGACTCAGCAAGCCTGGAGGATGGGGTGCCTGGATCTTACTTACACCCAGATCCAGATGTGTGTTTGTCTCAATCACCCACTCTCCTTATGAAAGAGGAGTAGATTCATCTGATGAACACGGAGTGTCACTCACCCAACGTCTCAACGAAGCGGCCAGCCTCCTCAGAAAGCGAAACTCCCCCAGGTGGCAAGAGGACTGACAACTTCAGAGGGAAATCAGGGCTCTCCCTTCATGGAATCTCTCTGGCAAATGAAGATTAGCAGAAGAAAATCATGATTAGAGTCTAGCCTTTCACCTCAAATCCTATGAGAAGATCCAACGGGGCAAGGGGTCAAGAGGATTTCACGTCTACCATTTTTTAAGCAAGTGGTAACCCCTAATGAAACGGCCCTCAATTAAAGATGGGCAAGCAGGAAAAACGCAGCATGGAACCTATGCAAAAAAGCCCCTACAAAAAGCCCACCGTAGACAAAAGATGAAGGAAGAGAATTCTTCTGAAATTTTACTCTTGGAAACAGAAGAATGACAAAACCTTGGACTGGTGAGGGGGTGTGGCTCAGCCCCTTTCATGCTCTGCTGGTGGGGACATGAATCGGTCCAGCCTTTTTAGAGTATGCAAGGATGGAAGGGATGAACATTTTAAGGAAGTGTGCCTTTGACCCGGCAATCCCACTTCTTGTAATTTCCCTCAAGACAATAACTGCCAAACATACAATGATCTAAAGATAAGGATTTCATCTCAGCTGTGCTTATAATAGTGAAAAATGGGTGTTTTCCTAAATATTCACCAATGAGGTTAAATCACTGGTTAAAGAATTATGGCACAGCCATAGATAATAGATAAATGATGATATAAATCTCTATTTGATGATACAGAAATTTGCCTATGACACATATAACTGAGTGCAAAAAGGGAGCTAACGAAACAGCATGATCCCGCTGGTGTCATATTCTAATAGGTACACAAAGGGAGATGTCTGGGAGGATGTTCACCCTAACAGTCATATTTTTCCTTCTTCTTTGTATATTTCGATATTTATAATGAGCATGAATTTTAACAGAATAGAGCTCTTTTCAAAACAAAGAACAAATGTGCTAGAATTCTGCTTGATCTACCAGATATGATGCGATCCATAGCTGACAAGTGGAAAATGGGAGTTCGTGGGGGAAATAATAAAGAATGACATAGGCCTATGTTAAACAATTTATTTCCATTTAAAACACATAAATGAACACACATTCACTGTTTTTTGATTTAAGGATAGGACATTTTATTTCTAAGTCAATCAGAGAAAGACAATGATCATATGACCTCTCCGATATGAGGAATTTGAGAGGCAGGGTGGGGGGTGAGGTCACAGGGGGTAGGGAGGGAAAAAAATGAAACAAGATGGGATTGGGAGGGAGACAAACCATAAGGGACTCCTAATCTCAGGAAACAAACTGAGGGTTGCTGGGGGGTGGGGGTGGGAGGGATGGGTGGCTGGGGGATGGACACTGGGGAGGGTATGTGCTACGGTGAGTGCTGGGAATTGTGTAAGACATGATTCACAGATCTATACCCCTGAAACAAGTAATACATCATATGTTAATAAAAACAGACATTTTATTTCTATGAGTCATAAAACTACAATCTGAGTGCATAATTCTTCTAGATTTTGTTCTCCAGAGTATTTGTCTATATTAATTTGATACTGACTTTTAATTCACCTTTATCAAGTCAAGATTCATTCCATTCCTCCTCTTCCTTGCTTGACTCTAGATTAAGAACAGAAAAGCTGAAAACTTGCTTTTTCCACCTTCTCTTCAGCACGGGCGGCCACGTCGTGGTCAGTGAGGCATTGGCGGTCTCCCAGGGGCTTCTGGGACTGTTTGAGCTTCGAGCTTCCATGAGCTGTCCAGGCAGGTACCCACAGTTTCTTCCTTGGCTCCTAGTCTACTTTCCCTACGTCTTATACCACTGGACCTGCCACCCCGGGCAGGGCTGGCTTTGCCAGACATCACTGTCAGTTCCATGGGACTCCTTCACTCTACTGTGCTAGCTGGGGACGGGCACTGCCTCTCGTGGGCACCGCTGTCCTGTGTGTGCAGGGTCGTGGCTGCTCCTGAACACCGCCTCCTCTGCCCTCTGTGGCTGCCGTCACCATCAACCCCACTGCTGACAGCCCAGACCTCATGGCGTCAGAGCTATGTAGAGGCCTAGAGTAAAATGGGGAGAGAGTGTTTCTCCCCTTCAGCTTGTCACACTCTATTAAAGGATCCCCAAGGGAGCAGTGCTTTTGCCCTGCTGTGTCCCAGAGTTTTAACAAAGTTCCACTCTTTTGCTGTGACCTGAGCCACAGCGGACTGGCGGGGGCAGGTCTGAGTGACGGACACCCAGCTATATTTGGAATTTCCTCTCCTCCTTGAAGTCCATCGCTCCATCAATGGGCCAGCTTAGTGTATTTGACTCCCACTGAGAGAACCCTCTCTTAGCAGGCTCTTCAACCCCTCATGCCCCCTCACAAGTTCTCCAGATGTATTTAGAATTTATTGGTGAGTACACTTAGACCCAAGGGGCATCTTCCATTGTCGGTGTTGCGGACTGGCGGGGGGCGGGGGGAGAAGCAGGTAAAGATTTTTAGGTATTTTCACTTTAAATAAGTCTTATTTTATAATTATAAAATTAATGCATATTCTATGAAAAAATATAAAACACATAGAAAGATGCAGTGAAGAAATGAAACTCACCTATAATCCCACTACTTAGAAATAATCACAAACAATGTCTTCATGGTTTATACTCCTCCACTGTTTCACACTATTAAGATCATGCTGTTTATATAATTTTACAGGCTGTTTTTTTAACAACTCATCATTTATCATAGTCTCCCTTGACATTAAATATTATTTATAAGCAATCTTTAATGATGACATAATATCTGGTGGGATATGTGATAGTCAGGATCTTTTGATTGAGAGTCGCATAAACCTACTCAAGCAAGTATAATTTTTTTTTTCATGAAAGACATTTATAGCAAGGATCCAGGGGTGTTTCTTGGAAACTAAGGGCAGAGAGGCAGCCAGGCCTCAGGATCGGATCATGAGCAGAGACTGGACGAGAGCACAGGGAAGCTAGGAAACCCTCCTATCCACTGGCTTCTGTTTCCCTCTGTACTCCTCCTCCACTGTCCTCTGTTTTTGTAGATTGGCTTTTGCAGAAATGTGGCCATTGACCACTCCCGAGTTTACATATCCAGGAACTCCGGAAAGAAGCTGATCTTCCTCAGCTCTAGCTTCAGTGATTTGGGAAGATGCCCTGATTGGCTCAGTTTTGACCAGGCGGTGACTTTGAACCAATCAATAATGGAAAGGGGGACTGGAGTCATTTGGTAGGAATCCAATGGGCAGGACGAGCGGTGCAAGGAGAAGGCAGAGTCTGTCGGACAACTTAGTGCACACAGGTTGCCCTGTAGGTTCCAGAGCTTACTGAACCCCCTCCTCTACTGTATCCATCAGCGTCACAAGTTGATGACGTGTTGGGGGTGAGGGTTGAGTGACATCACTCTCGTCCCTAGAGAACATATAATTTGCAGATCCTGCCTGGCCGAGATATCAACTTATACTTCTAAATGGGTACTGGTGGGCCTGACAGAAAGACTCCTAACTGAGCAAAGGCTGTTGCCGGAAACCTCCAGGCCCGGGATTTCCATGCGCAGCTCTCCCCTCCTAGAAAAGCCTCGACTACTCCTTAATACGAGGAGGCTCTCCTTCAGTAAAGTTAATAACTGGTAAAGTTTAACAAAGGAGAGGAAATACATCTTCCCATCATGAAGAACCAGTCTGCTGCAGGGGGGTAATTGTGTCGGAAATGAGACTTAGATTTTCAAAGGAATTGGATGGTTTATGATCATTAATAACGTCCACAGTTATGCATGTGTGGATTTCATATTTCATGGTCTGAGCTGATTTCCTAGAGGGGCCAGGAAAGGCTATTTTCTAGAATTACACTAGTCGGCAGGTCCATTGTCAAAGACTTTTGTCTTCTTTGAAGCATTGATTATTGGTCACTGACTTGAGAAAAGGTACAGAAATAAAACAAACAAAACCCTGTGTGTTCATATACTTCTCTTGGGCTTGTTCCCAGGTCTCAGCAATCTACCATGAACCCTGGGGAAGGCTCTGGTTCTGTGTTCCTGGCTCCAGGCTGGGAAGACGGGGGCTGGTATCAAGGCCAGCATCTGTTGGTTCCATTCTGATTTCCACAGACGGGCAAGTAAGGGAACTTTCTGCCTCACATAGGAAGGAATCTTGCCTTTCCCCATCAGGAAGATCCAGTAGCAAGGACTGGCCCATGTGTCAGTGCCCTTGCTATGTGGGACGCTGGCAAATGCAACTCTCGGGTTTCTTCCTTGACACCCTCCTATAGTGGAAGGCCAACTTGGCCAGCAAGCAAGTGTTGCTGTTGGGTGAGCAGCCATGAGCGTCTTCTACCCTACTATGCACAAAGCTTGGTGCCAGCCTTCATGGTGGGACACAAGTCAATGACAAACTGGTTTCTACCTTCAAGGATCTCAGTATCTGTTAAGGGCAACCAAAATAATTGTACTGACTCTGAGTTAGAAAAGAAGCAAAAAGATGGAGATCAGTATGTGCCGGGATAGTCTGGAAAGACTTTGGGAAGTAGTGGGAATACAGCAGGAGCCTTGAATGGGTGGCGGGATCTTAAACATGGAGGACACTCCAATGGAGGAGGCACACGTGGGCTGAGACAATGGTGCAAGAGGACAGACTCTGCATGTACAGGGCTCCAGAGGGTGGAGGCAGCTGGCTGGGTGGGACAGGCTCCCTGGGCCAGCCTAGAAGGAGGCTGACCCCATGGACAAGCTCTGGCCGTCAGGTCCTGAACGGTGCACAGAGAATGTGTACTGTGTTCAGAGGTGTTGAGCAAAAAGACCACAGCTGACACTGGCAGGGCTGTTTTGGGAAGATGCACCTCGACATATAGTATCGGGTTAGAGGAGAGGGAGGGCCTTCAAGAGATAGATTAAGAGTTAGCTGCAGTGACCTAGGCCCAAGGGGGCAACCCCCACCCCCATGTCGTGTCCTGGGACTGCCAGACCGGGGTTCTGGATGAGAAAGGAAGGTTTCTGGTTAGGGTCTGAGGTAGGAATTTCAAGGGACAGATAGAGCTAGTTGGCTATTCGATGCCTGAGTCTCGGAAGAACAGTCTATGGGGTGAGCCAAGGGAAATCTCAAGATGTACCCTTGAGCCTATGATGGTCCTATGGGGCTAGAGAAGTGTGTCACTTGGGAGAGCTGCCATGGGAGCCTGGACTTTGGGGACTGCCTCAGGCTGGCAGCAGAGGAGACCCCTGCCCTGCTCCAAACCCAGGGTTCTTGAGACACACTTGCTAGGACACCTCCCTGGAGCATCCAGGGGCTCAGCCAAGGAAGTGAATTGAAACTGGCTGACCACCGGACCAGGGCAGTGGCCTTGGAACATGAGAGGCTACGGCAGGGCTGGGGTAGCTTGAGACCCTCCTCTCTGGACACATCATTGGGCAGAGCACAGACACGTAGCCTCCTGATGGGAAACCGTCTACCAGACATCACAGTGGAACTACAGAATCCTCTAGGAATAGTCCTTGGTTACAATGAGAAGAAAAGTGGCGCAGAGAGCGGGGGGGCTCTGATGGGCAACCATTCAGAAAGTAAGTCTCGCTGCTGCCTCTCCAGCCCTTAGCCACCAGTGTGGCTACTAGAAGGCTGAGCCCGTGCTGGCCAGCTCAGAACCCACTTTTCCAAGAGACTCACTGGTCCTAGTAGGGTGAGCAACTGGCTTCTCCTCTTTAAGCAAACCCCATGTTGCTCTGGATAGGATTTCCCCCTCTCTCTTAGGGGACACCACCTCCTCCTACTTGGCACCCTGCCAGGACTTTCCCCCCGGGTAGCCAGCATCAGGCCTCCTGGGGCCCAGGGAGGGCACAGGTCACACGAAGGGAGCCACAGCTGTGTTGAGAGGTAGTGATCAGCTCCCTGACTTGTGATTTGTTTAGGGAGCTATCCTTTCCCCAGAGTAGCCAAATCTGGTTCTTTTCCCGATGAATGTCCAGAGATTTCCCTTGGGCTCCATATGGCCTGCCCTTGGCTCAGCATTTGGGAGAGAGGGGGCTCAGAGATACCCCCATGGGTACACCGCTCACAACAGCATTCAGAACTGCTAGGTTGGAACTTGGCATAATCAATGTATTCATAAGGCAAAGTTTTACTAATAAGACCAGGAAGTTGGAGCACTGGCTTTCAACTCCTGGTGTACATTGTATCATGTGGTACATTGTTTTTTTAATTCTGATGCCTAGAACCCTCACCGAGAGATTCTGATCTTCCTGATCTAGAATGTGCCTGAGCACCAGGATTTTTAAAACCACTGTGTGGCCAAGAATGAGAACCTCTGAATTAGAGAGATTGAGAGAAAAACATTTTATATTGCAGGGAGCAAAAGTATATCCTCTGATCATTCTACATTTTATAGGTGCACACAGTTTCTTCTGTTGGTTTTGCTTTACCTTTAGATAATACCACAGCAACTTTCCTTTGGGGAAACCATCCTTTCTATTTCTGTGTACTCTCTCTCAATTCCTCCAACTTCTATAGTGGGCATGGCCCAGAGGGCTTTAGTGGGACTCAATGATCCACAAACCCTGGACTTCCTCTGAAGACATCACGAAAGAGAAACTTTCTCTGGCACTGGAAGCTGGTAGCCTGAGGGCCTGGAGTTTCTGGGGGTCACTGCGAAGAGAAGGTAGGCCTAGAAAGGAATCTAACACCAGGAGAACAGAGATAACGCGGAAAAGGTACAACACTAGTGATTTCATATGAGCACCTGGATCCAGCTCTGCCTAAAGGCAGATAGTCCTGGCTTTCACTCTTAGTGAGTCAATAAATTGCAGGTTTTGTTTTATGCAATTTGATTTGAGTTTGTTAGTTGCATCTACAAGAATCTCATTAAGACTATTTCTCAAAATCTTAAAAATAAGCTCTGATGGATATGAGATTTTCTCCTTTCCCTTGTGTTAGTTCTGCCTAAATAGGTTAATGACGAGAGCAAGGCGATATTTTGGACTTAAAATCTGGCTCTGTGATGTCTATGTCAAGATTGGCTCTGGGGATCCCATAAGATAGAGCTTATGTAATGAGGGACCCAACAGGGTATCTTACCGAGATTTGTACGTGCTGTTACTGTGGTTGGTTGATTTTAGGAAAGCTGCCAGGTGCGGTCTAAATGAGGACAGTGGTCACTTCGCCTACACCCTCTCAGTTATACAAATTATCAGGCCAGCTCTTGGGAAAATATGTAACAGGACCTTTATTTGATAGAGCAAAACCAGATGATCCCCTGAGAATTCAGAACTTCGGAGTAGGAGAATCCGTTGGCAGAAGCACCCAGAGACCCTCCTGGAAGGAATGAACAGATAGCCCCTCTTGTCTCTGAGACCGGGGCCTCGTCCCCGACCAAGGCCCAGTGCCAAGGAAGAACAAGAAAGTACCATGAGAGCAGGCACAGACCAGCAGGCTGCTCTGCACAAGTCATGAAAGAGAAATGGGAGAACAGCTCTGGGTTTAGGACACAAGGCAGCTGGGGCCTGCTGTATCCATCCTTCTAGTAGAGACCTCCTCCTTGCAGCAACAATTGTGTGGGAAAGAGTCATCCCTCCCGACCTGGGGACAGCCAGATCACTGAAGGTTGATGTTTATGAAAGCACTGTGTGAAGCACACTGACATCATTATGCCTGTGAATACTCCCAACAGTCCAGTGAGCTTGGTACTGTTATTATCCCAACTTACAGATGACAAAGCTGGGGGAGGAGAGATTAAGTGCACTGCCCAAGGGAGTCTGAATTCGGAGCCCACACTCCTCACCATGCGTTGGCCATCACCCTACATAGTCTGCCTGTGCCCTCCACAGCGATCGGCCTCTGGAACAGTCTCACCTTGGCCAAGTCTAGGAGAGATGGACAGCACGGCGACTCTGAAGGCCTTGGCCAGTTTGGTACAGAGCTGTAATATTGGAGAAGTGGAATCAACTTTCACTTCCAAGCAGGGTCCACCCCAAATGGTCTATTTGATGGTGGAAGCCAGAAAGGACCCATTGCTCCTCTGCCCCAGGTAGATTTTCCATACCAGCTAGAGCTCTTGCCCTGCCAGGACCACACAGTAGATGATGGCAGAGACTTGTGTCTTTCTCTCATGTATCCCTTCTTCTGTTTTTCCTTTTAGTAACAGAAATCCCCTACCAAATATCAGAAGGGCATGTGGCTGACAGCTAGAGACTACATCTCCCAGCTCCCCTTGCAGCTAGGTATAGCCACATGACTATGAGTTTAGCCAATGAGATGTGAGCAGAAGTGATGTGTGTCACTTTGGGGATCTTCACCGAAAAGGATTGGGTTTCCTTTTCCCAGTCCCTTTTCTCCTACATTTTCGGTAGGAAACAATGACAAATGTGTCATATGGCTTGGACCCAGAGATGGAAGCCATGTATCAGAATGTACCTCACCAACCCTGATTGCTGACTCTGTGTGTAAGAGAACTAAGCATCTGAAAGTTCTATCTTATTAAAGTCACCACATTTTTTGTTTTGTTTTTGTTTTGGGTTTTATTGTTGTTGTTTTTTGCTTTGTTGTTGTTGTTGTCTACTTCCTAACTAATACAAAGCTCAAAATGACTGGAATATCCAACCCTTTCAGAAAAACAAATCCCAAAAACACTTATAGCCCATGGAAATTCCTAGACAAAGATTTTGGTAGAGGAGAGGGCCCTAAAGGTAGTGCAACATTTTTCCTAAAAATACAAGCCTGTGGTTGGCTATCACTACAAGGATTCTTAGGATAGACTAGGTTATGCTATATTAACAAACAACACCAAAAGCAATGTGGCTCAACACACAAATGCCTACTTCCATCATGGGTCCCGGTGAGTCTTCAGGGCAACTGTCCTCCGTGTCGCGACTCAGCGACCTGCACTCCTCCATCTTTCAACCTTGCCGGCCTTACACAGAGCATTCTCCAAGATCACTGCAAAAGGAAACAACACGAGAAGGTCTCACAGCATCAGTTAAATGCTTCAGTCTAGAAGCGACACATGTCACTTCCATTCAGAGCCAGTGACTGGAGCTGGTCGTACAGTCCTGCCTAACTGCCGGGAAGCTGAAAGGCGACATCCTCTTGGTGCCAAAAGAAGAGTGTAGCTGCGTATGTGTGTACCACGGAGAGGCTCTGCAGGCACATAGGCACCTGCTTAGCATGGGGGCTCGGTGCTCAACAAAAGGGAGAAATGGGGAAGAAAAAGCCCAGAATACGTGAGGAGAGAAGAAGAGAGAAGCCTGGAAGAAATGTATCGAAAGAAATCAGATCCAGAACTCAACTCAAGAAGGCCCCAGAGCACAGCCCATGGAATGCTAAAACAAGCTCCCATACTGGTTCATGAGAGTCAATTGCTAAACATTCAGGAATTTTGCAAACCAGTTGTGATTATGAAAAATTATATAAGGGGCGCCTGGCTGTCTCAGTCAGTTGATGTCCAGCCCTTGGTTTTGGCTCAGGTCATGACCTCAGGGTCCTGAGATCGAGCTCTGTGTCTGGCTCTGTGCTCCGCAGGGAGTCTGCTTGTCCCTCCCTCTCTGTTCCTCTCCCAACACAGTCTCTCTCCGATGTTGAATAAAAACCTTTAAAGAAATTATATAACCTTACAATTAAATAACCATATCAAATACAAGGTCATAAATATTCAAAATAACATCACTTCCCATGGAACAGGGTGGAGAGCCCACATATGGACCCACAAATCTATGGTCAAATCATCTTTGACAAAGCAGGAAAAAATATCCAGTGGGAAAAGGACAGTCTCTTCAATAAATGGTGCTGGGAAAACTGGACAGCTACATATAGAAGAATGAAACTAGACCATTCGCTTACACCACACACAAAGGCAAACTCGAAATGGATG
>PITA01018860.1:0-39200 GCA_004023965.1 Spilogale gracilis | reverse complement strand
CCTTGTTCTTCTTTTTTTTTTTTTTAGATTTGTTTATTTGGGGGTGGGGAAAGAGGCAGAGGGAGAGGGAGAGACTGTTCTAAGCAGACTCCATGTTGATCAGTGTACCACTGGGGAAAACAAGAGGGGCAGTTAACTGCACCACCCAGGCACCCTTTTTTTTTTGTTTTTTGTTTTTAAAGATTTTATTTGATAGCGAGAAACACAGCGAGAGAGGGAACACAAGCAGGGGGACTGAGAGAGGGAGAAGCAGGCCTCCCGCCGAGCAGGGAGCCCGATGTGGGACTCGATCCTGGGTCTCCGGGATCATGACCTGAGCCGAAGGCAGTTGCTTAACCAACTGAGCCACCCAGGCGCCCCCCAGGCACCCTTTTTTATTCTTTATTCGTCCTTTCTTGCCTCCTTTTGAGTTTAATCTCTATTATTTTGATTTTCTTACAGCTTATTAGATATGCATTTTTTAATTCTTTTTTTTTTTTTTAATCTTTTTTTAAGATTTATTTATTTATTTATTTGACAGAGAGAAACACAGCTAGAGAGGGAACACAAGCAGGGGGAGTGAGAGAGGGAGAAGCAGGCCCCCCGCCGAGCACAGAGCCTGATGTGGGACTCGATCCCGGGTCTCCGAGATCATGAGCTGAAGGCAGTCGCCTAACCAACTGAGCCAACCAGGCGTCCCTTTTTTTTTTTTAAAGATTTTATTAATTGACAGAGAGAAACATAGCCAGAGAGGGAACACAAGCAGAGGGAGTGAGAGAGGGAGAAGCAGGCTTCCCGCTAACCAGGGAGCCCGATGCAGGACCCGGGTCTCTGGGATCATGACCTGAGCAGAAGGTAGTCGCTTAACCAACTGAGCCACCCAGTTGCCCCGCATTTTTTAATTCTCTTAATGGCAACATAGAGATCACAGCATATGCAGTTTAAAAATTTTTACTGTGTGGTACCTTTAATCTTTACTGCTCTCTTTTTATATTTGTATCATTTGCCATTGGCCTTATCCTTTCGTTATCCCAACTTCTAGTACCCAAATAATACGTAAGACTATGTCCTAGACTTTTTTGGCAACTCACACAAGTTTAATAGAGTGACAATTAATGAATTTTAGTGAATTGATTGGGAGAATTCTGCTTTTCATGATAGGCATAGTTCTTTAGTTCTTCGTTAAACATTTCTTTACATTTTAGCCCCTCTGAAATGGGGGTTTATCCTAAAATCCATGATTGACCACATGATAATCATTACATAATTACCTTTGTGTTGGCATCTGCCTCAAAGCATGCAGAACAAGTTTCAGCTGAACAAAAAACATCTCATATCTTTTTAAAAGAAATTCTTGCGGCGCCTGGGTGGCTCAGTCGGTTGAGCCTCCACCTTCGGCTCTGGTCATGATCTCGGGGTCCTGGGATTGAGGCCCACATAGGGCTGTCTGTTTAGCAGGGGCCTGCTTGCTCCTCTCTCTCTGCCTACTTGTGATCTCTCTGTCAAATAAATAAAATCTTTTTAAAAAATGAATAAATAAAAGAAATTCTTTATCACCAACACGCCTGGTAATACAGAGGGCTGGTGTTATATGGAAAAAAATGTACTGGGGCACCCGGGTGGCTGTCGGTTAAGCATCTGCCTTCAGCTCAGGCCATGATCCCAGGGTCCTGGGATAGAGTCCTGCATCGGGCTCCCTGCTCAGCGAGAAACCTGCTTCTCCTTCTCCCCCTGTTCATGCTACCTTGCTCTATCTCTCTCTCAAATAAATAAAATCTTAGAAAAGAAAAATGTGTACCAAATGATGACCAGATCAAAAGTGATTCAAAGGATAAGTCTGAACAATGTTAAAGTATTAGGAATGGCTTAACCATTTTATTCTAATAGAAGCACATGCTTGATTTGAGACATGTTTACATGAAACTGTGCTTTCAATAAATATAAAAATTCTAAGTCATAATCTGGATTTTTTTTTTAGCAAAACAAAATGCTGTGTCTTAAAAGTCAGTGGCATTGTAGTTGTAATGAACTCTGTATGCGTTCTCTAAATACATACACATAGAGACACCTGGGTGGCTCAGTCATTAAGTGCCTGCCTTCAGCTCAGGTCATGATCCCAGAGTCCTGGGATCGATCTTGCATCAGGCTCCCTGCTCAGGGGGTGCCTGCTTCTCCCTCCCTCCTTACTGTTTGTATTCCCTCTCACTGTCTCTCTCTTTCTGTCAAATAAATAAAATCTTTAAGAATAAATACATACATACACATATTTAGGTGAACATAACTTTGAGCTACCTCCAGGATTGTAGTGTTAATTATACTAACTGAAATTCTGCCTACACTGAGTTAAGAATTTTCCTAATTGTGTTTGAAATACAGCGTGACCTGGCACTTAAGAGATACAGATGTATCTGTGTAATATTACTATAGTAGTGTGACCATATTTGATCCATTCAGAGCCCGATATAGATACATAAACTTTCTATTATAGGAACTTTCAGATAGGCACCCATACTCAAAGAGAAGATACAGTGATCCTTCCCTCAGTTCCACTGACCTGTTTTCAAGGACTTTGTATAGTTTCCTAGTAAATATTTCATTATATAACTCTAAAAGAGAAGTACTCTAAAAAATGTGACCATAACATTATATAGGACTGATGAATCACTAAACTGTATCTCTGAAACTAATAATGTATAAAATTAATTAAATTTTAATTTAAAACAAAAAATAAAAATGTAAACATAATACTCTTATCACACTGAAGATAATTATTACTAGTTCCTTACTATCCAGGGTCAACCTTTAAAAAGATGGCCCAAATGATCAGTTCTATCATCATAATTTGACTAGTCTATGTATTAACATAGCTAGATAGATGTCTTCAGGTTACTACCTTACATTAATTCGCATTTTCATAAAATTATATTAATAGTTTGTGCTGTTTTACAGGATAAGCCACATCAAAGACTTCATCGAAAAATACCAAGGATCTCAACGAAGTCCTCCCTTTTCCCTGGCCACAGCTCTTCCTTTCCTCAAATTGCTAGATGAAACACTCACATTGGAAGAAGCAGATTTACAGAATGCTGTAATCATTCAGAGACTCCAAAAAACTGCTGAACCTTTTAGAGAACTTTCATAACATTGATTTTTGAGACACTAAGTGGAAAGTTTGCAGAGTAATGAACTTGCAAACCAAAATGAGGGAAAGGAAGTCAGATTCGCTGGACTTTTGGTTTGAGCACTATTTATCTCCCTTCTGATGAGAAGGTTTTTAAATAAGTACAAGTTAGGAAAGTGAACTATGACTGGAAACTGTATTCAATGCACTTTTTCCAAACGGCTACTCAGAAAACTACACTTACATTCAAATACCAGTTATTCAACAATAAGATACATTAAATTACTATATCATATAGAATCTTAATGTGCTATAAATTAGCAGTTGTGTGCACAGCATCATTCTTTAAAATATTCCCAACCAGCAGTGGTTTGTTTAGATGTTAGCTGTCTCAGATTTTTGAAATAGCAATATATTAAGAAAATTATACATTGCAGGTTAAAAACATCAGTGTAATTGTACATCTTGAGATAGAAGGCTAGAAGGAACTGGTTTCTCCGCAGCTATGCCTGAACCGTAAAATGTTCTCAATTTTTATTTTCTGATGGTAAGATGTACTCAATTTGGCACAGTGTCTAAAATGTATTTTAAGAATAAAATTGTGCAGCTTAGTATAATGTCAATATTAATCTGCCTGCTCACATTTTGACATTTTCAAGAAGTAATTTTTAAGAATTTCTTTTCTATGCAGGAACCCTAGTTCATCCCTTATTTTATTTTCTTTTGAAAATTAAGGGATTTGTTTGATTTTTGAGTTAGCCTTTCGTTTCCAACCACTCACTTAGAATCTAATGCTTGTGTTGACACATTGCTACTTTTTTAAATGCATTACATGAAGTATTTTCTATTCCATATATATCAGAGTCTGGGTATACAGTAAAGGATTATTTATTACATTCTGATGCCACCAAGGAAAACATGTTTCCTATCTTAGTCTTAATTCAAACTGGTTAGACTTCTATATTTCACTGTCAGATTGAATTCCCTTGCCTGGAGATAAGTTTTAGAAGATGGGTTTTTTTTGTTTTTTGTTTTTTTCTTTTGCAAATTATCTGTTGAATCTTATTTAAAGCAGAATTTACATTGAATGAGCCAAGGAACTAAGTAGGCATACCTATCAGCAGTAATGTTCACAGGGCACTGGGTGTCTCCTGGAAAGAGCGGTTCTCAAACATTTTGGTCTCATGACCTTGTGTTTATGTGAGTTATATGTATGATATTGAAAATAAATTCTGTATTTATTCATTAAAAATAATAAGCACATGTTAATATAAACGACATTTTATTGAAAATGCATTTTCTAAAACTTTAGTGAGAAAAGTGGCATCGTATTCCATTTTTTGCAACTGTCTTTATCATCTGACTTAAGACAGATGGAATCTCGTATCTGCTTCCACGTTCAATCTGTTGTGATATTGCACATCATGTAGCCTCTAGTAAATGCTGCTGGATATTCATGAGAAATGATGGGGAGACCAAATAATGTCAGAGTTTGGTTATGAAAATAGTTTGACTTTACGGACCTCTTGAAGGAACCATTCTTACAAAGCAGTTTACAGTGATTCTCAAATCTTAGTATAAGAAGAATCACTTGGGAAGCATTTCGGAATGTCTCTTTCAAGCATCTACCACACACATTCTGATTGATTGTATCTGGGATGGGTCCCAGATCTCTGCATTTGTAATCTCAAGTGGTTTTTAGGTATGTAGTAGAAGAACCATTCCTTCACTATGCTTGCCTCCTAAGAAAATAAACCTTCATGTTTCACTCCACTAAATGGGACTTCTGGACCTTTTAAGTTTTATCCTTTTTCATTAGAAGCTCATGAATAACAAAATGGAAATACACATAATTAGATGACCTGGTTTATTAGTTAGGTCTTCTGTTTGAGGTCCATGTTAAGACTGCCTCCTTTTCTAGCTTGCAGCCTTCCACATGGTGGAGGCCTGTCTTTTGATCAGGAAGAGAGGGAAGGCAAAGGAGAGCCTTTTCCTTTTGTCCTTTACTTTCAGAAATTAACAGATATATAATAGAAAGTCCTGTCACTGTGTTTACAGCTATAGTAGAGCTCTCTCTAGTGAAATATAATGGCATTCTTAAAATGAGGGGATGGTAAAAATCAGTGAACTCTTTCAGATATAAAAATAAAATGATTGTTAATATATTTTTCAAGAGTCTGTAAGAAAAGGTTTCCTCTAGGCCTATCAAGAAGCATTGTATAATTTAATTTGCATCGTCTGTGTGATTCTCCATATACTTCTATAGAGGGGCTTCTCATTGGAAATACTTTTCTTGTACCTATAAAAAAGCCTCCTCTGTGGATTTTTCAGTTTCAAATTATTTATCCAGAAGATACATTGGAGGTTTTCTTGTATGTACATGTAGACTATACCCCAGTGAGAAATTCCTATGGAGAAAGACCCAGATCAGCAATAACTCATTTTTGTAACTGTGAACACCTCATTAATGTGAATAATATTCTCAGAGGTTTTCAAAAGGAGAATCCTTCGATAAAGCTTTCTACCTTAAAAGTTCAAGACTGTAAAGTTGTTAATTAAATGTGTGGCTTATATAAAACAATGACGTCAGAAAATATAAATTGAATTTGGCAAGGCAAGGGAAGGCAAACTTGAAAATAATCAAATGTTTGAGGTGTGGAATACAATTTGACCTATGTAGTTGTTTCAAAACTCATCAGTTTCTTGAAAATCATTGTTAAGACTGGTACAAGAAGTATATGTCATGTTCTACAAATCCTAATGTAATGGTTAAAATACGATGCATTATGCGGGCTGTAAAACTGGTCTTATTTTATAGCCTTCTCATTCAGAACACTTTTGTTACCTTTCATTGTGTTGAAAACATGGTATTATACATCTGTTTCAGTGCCTTATTTTGAAAGCAGTCTTTTCCTAACAGTAAAAGAACTGTTGTCTTAAGAATGAAATAACAATTCATTACAAGGATCTGTGATGTATTCTCCAGTTGTTTCTTACACGGTAGCCCCTGTCTGGGTGCGCTGGTTGCTGTTGTTTAGCATTGGCAAAGTCATTCAGTTGGAGAATCAACGTTTATTAGGTGCCTTCTGTTGGCCAGGTACTTTAATCCTCAGAAATGTTAAAATGTGATATTTTTAATACTCAGAGATAGGTTTTTTTAAAAATCCATGTGTGTCCTGGGTTGAACATAGGATAAAGATTCCTTGGTAGGGTTTATTTCTTTGTTCTTTCTCTAAGTACAAGCCGTTTAATTAAGAAATTGCTCATCACATTAAATCTTCAGATAGAAGTGGCTTACCCAGTGGACTTTGGCATTTGCTTTAAATATTTTTTTTTTTAAAGATTTTATTATTTGACAGAGAGAAATACAGCGAGAGAGGGAACACAAGCAGAGGGAGTGAGAGAGGGAGAAGCAGGCTTCCCGCCGAAGCAGGGAGCCCGATATGGGACTGGATCCCAGGTCTCCGGGATCATGACCTGAGCCGAAGGCAGTTGCTCAACCAACTGAGCCACCCAGGCGCCCCTGCTTTAAATATTTTTTCACAGATAATTCATACTGTAGAAAATTGTAAAATGCCGAAATGATCTTTAAATCACTTATTTCACCTTTCAGATAATATAACCACTAATAACATTTTGGTGTGCATCCTTTCAGGTATTTTTAAGTGAATCAGTGTTTTATATTAACAGGCAGACTTCTTGGTTATTGTAATGCTGTTTTATCTGTTGAGGTCTAATATATTTGTCTTTATAAAAATTACATTAAGAACATGCCATCACTTTAACTAGAATAATAGCTATTAGGGACAAATGCCTTTTATTTATTTGACAGAGAGAAACACAGCCAGAGAGGGAACACAAGCTGGGGGAGTGAGAGAGGGAGAAGCAGGTTTCCCTCCGAGCAGGAAGCCCGATATAGGACTCGATCCCGGGTCTCCGGGATCATGACCTGAGCTGAAGGCAGTGGCCCAACCAACTGAGCCACCCAGGCGCCCCGACAAATGCCTTTTAATTACATTTTTGTGCAGGGGGCAAAAAAAAAGATGCAGGGTTTCTTTTTTCTTTTCTTTCAAAATTAACATTAAGGTAGTATATGCAACGAAGTACAAATACTGGGAATGAAGTGCTTCCAGACCTAAAAATGATGTACATAGTAGTAGATTTTCCAAAGACACTTTGGCTTCAGTTTATGTTTCCAGGGAATTAACTATTTTTTTTTTTTAAGATTTTATTTATTTGGCAGAGAGAAACACAGCCAGAGAGGGAACACAAGCTGAGGGAGTGAGAGAGGGAGAAGCAGGCTTCCTGCCAAGCAGGAAGCCCGATGTGGGACTCGATCCGGGGTCTCCGGGATCATGACCTGAGCCGAAGGCAGTTGCTTAACCAACTGAGCCACCCAGGCGCCCAGGGAATTAACTATTTAACACATGCATTAACTAATTATCTAATTATCCTGCCGTTGTCGATAAGGCTGCAGTCAAGAAAAGGTACCCATTTTGTAGTTTAAAGAATTGAGGCATATTTGCAGTATATACAAATACTGAACCATTACTTTGTACACCTGAAACTAGGATATGTCAGTTGTAGCTCTAATTAGAAAAGAGAATTGAGGTATAGAATATGAATGATTTGATTTAGACTGCGTAATATATACTTTAGGATTATATTTAGCTGTGACAGAAAACTCAAATAATAGTGACTTTCAAAACAAAGTTATTTCCATGTCAAAGTCCAGAGAGAACCAATGGGAAGAAGTACATACCTTTCCTTTTAAAAACCGAAAACAAAACAAAACAAAAATGGCTTTATTATAAAGGGGTGTACTTCACACACCTTACCATTCACCCAATTAAAGTGCAATTTAGTGGCTTTTAGTATAGACACGGGACTGTGCAACCACCACAATCTAACTTTAGAATATTTTCAGCCTGTCTTCAACCCTGTACTTATTAGTCATTCTCTATCCAAAGGCCTAGGCAACTGTAAGTCTGCATTCTTGCTGCTGATTTACCTATATTGGACATTGCCTATAAATGGAATCATACAATAATATGGTATTTCCATCTTTTTATTTAAGGTTTTCAAAGTTCATGTTCTTTTTATTGTGGAATAATAGTGCCTTGTATGGCTATACCTACCACAGTTTATCGATCACTTGACATTTAGGTTTCACTTTGGGTTACAAATACTATTGCTATGAACATTTGTGTTTAAGGTTTTGTGAACTCGTTTTTTTTTTCAAGAGTATATACTTAGGGGGCACCTGGGTGGCTCAGTTGGCTAAGCGACTGCCTTCGGCTCAGGTCATGATCCGGGAGACCCGGGATGGAATCCCACATCGGGCTCCCTGCTGGGCGGGAAGCCTGCTTCTCCCTCTCTCACTCCCCCCGCTTGTGCTCCCTCTCTGGCTGTGTTTCTCTCTGTCAAATAAATAAAATCTTTAAAAAAAAAAAAGTATATATTTGGGAAGAATTGCTGGGTCATAGGGTGATTCCAGGTCTAACTTTTTGAAGTGCCAGGATTCCATAGTGCCTTCGCCTGTTAACATGTCCACCACAGGGGTGCGATTTATCCACACCCTCCCTGATGCTTGTTCCTGTGGGCCTTTTTAATCCTAGTCGTCCCACGGTGTGGTATCTTGTGATTTTGTATTTCCTTGGGGCATAAGAATCTTTTCATGTGCTTGCTTATTTGCCTTTGGAGAAATACCTATAGAAATCCTTTGCCCAATTTTAAATTGGGTTGTCTTTTATTGTTGAGTTGTAAAAGTTCCTTATATATTCCAGTACCAGTCTTTTTATGATTTGCAGGTAATTCTCCCATTCGGTGGGTTATCTTTTCACTTTTTGGGTGGTTTGCAGCACCAAATTTTTCATTTAGTCCATCTTCTGTTGTCCTAACAACAGTTGTCTAACTCAAGGTTATCATTTACTCCTGTTTTCTTCGAGGTGTTTTATAGTTTTTGCCTTTACACTTAGGTCTTTGGTGCACTTTCGGTTACTTTGTGTGTGTGGTGTGACCGCTTCCCTTTGAAGGACTTTTCTGGCAAGCCGCGTATATCTTGCTCTGCTTTCATTTCACCGGCTGCGCGGAGATACATGGGTACACCCGTCTTATCTGTGCGAGGCTGCACAGTGTGTGTTTCAGGCATCTTTTATCAAATGTAGATTGTAAACCTATTCAGCCATAGTCTAAACAAGTCAGTTCTATTGCTTCGTTTTTCAAATAAATGGATCTGGCGGTTTTTCACCCACGAAGATTTAGCAGAGTGTTCAGCGCAAACCGGCGCTAGCTCTCACTCCCTCGAGGACCTGGCCCTAGGACTGCAGACCCCTGGGACTTACCGGCCTTTACCGCCCTCTTCCCCTGGCGAATTTGGGCTCTTGGGGGGAAAAGAAACCGCGCCCTTTGTGCCTTCCCGCTGGCCCCCCGCGTTGCCCGCGCGGCCCGCCCCTCTCCGTGCCGCGCCCACTCGGCGCCCGGAGCCGCCCTCCCCGCGGGAGCCCGGGCGCCGGCCGGGTATTAACGCCGCGGGACGGCGGCCGCGGCCGGAGGTGCAGTGCTCCATGGCCGCTTCCCCCGAAGCGCCCCAGGCCCTTGCCGTCGAGGCGCCGTCGCCCCAACCGGACGCGAGCACCTTGGAGCGCGGCTCGGTGAGCGCGGGCGAGGTGGGGGAGCCGGGGCTGCGCGAGGGAGGCGGCGGGAAGGGGCGCCGGCCCCAGTCTAAGGGCCTCTGAGCCCCCGCTAGTGGACCAGTTGAGAGCCTAGAAGCCAAGATACTAAAGAGAACAGGATGGGAAACTGAGTCCTAGACAAGTGAAGTAACTTGCTACATTGATTCAGCTAGGCTGGCAGGACCAGGGCTAGTGTCTGGTCTCCTGATTCCCAAATTAGGGCTCTTGCCCGCCACAGTCCAGGTCTTACCAGAGCTCTCTGGCACCCTGGGCAAGTAGGATTTACCGGTGTCCGGGGAAGGGGGCGAGTAGGCTGCCTCCCCTCCCCAGGCTCCGAGAACACCCTGGCACCGGGCTCTCCTGGAGACTGCCGGCAAAGATGACTTCCTGGCAAGTAGGCCCCCCAGTGAGGTTGGAGGGCAGGTGGGAAGCTAGGGGTGCCCTCAGGCCCTCTCCTCTCCTGCGTGGAAGGGGCCGGGCGCCAGCTGGCCGGGGTGGCTGTGTCCGAGAGAGGGCAGGACCGCAGAGTTTGGTGCCCAACAAAGATCCGTCGCTTGCTTCATGCTCAACGCATCCATGGTCGGCGGCTTCACTTCAGCCCATCAGTTCTCATTGTGGACTCAGTGTGCTCCCTTCAAACACCTCAGAGCAAAGGCTTGTGGCCCCCAAGAAAGAAAGGGAGATAGGAAGGCCCCTGGGGACTCTCCTTTCCCAAGGAGATTTAGAAATTCAGGAGGAAATGAATGGCAAGGGGGAAAATTGACATTGCCAAAGAAGTGCCAGCATTTCATTCTCATACCGACCTCTGCAGTATCTTTTTTACCCCATTGTATGCGTGAAATGAAGCTCAGTCTCTTGAAGTACCTGCCCTAATCACACGGCTAGAAGTGGCAGACAGTTTGAATTCAAGTTAGTCCAACACTAAAACTCATGCTCAGTAAACTGTGAATGGCTTACAATTTAAGTAGGTGAAACTGCCATTCACAAGGCTGCCAGATGAATTTCAGCCAGAATTCCTTTTTCAGGTGACTTCTATGTGCCAGAAGCTACTGGGAGCTTTTAAGGGGAGACAAGAGGCACATTGGGTGGGATGGGGCTATCTTGTTGGATTCTGCCTCTTACTAACAATCTATGAAAAATGAAACAGTGTTCAGAAAAGGAGATGACATCCTGCCTCTTGTGTGGTTTTCTTCTGTGGGTAGGGAGAGTGTGCAAAGGATATGATAAACCATTATCTGGCAAGAACTTCCCTTCAGAAGTGCCCCCTTGGGGTGTCCTGCAAGATACTAACATGGGTGAAGTTGTCCTCTCCACGCCCCTTCTCATCTCCAAGCAAAGGATCAAAAGGAAGGATTCCTAGCATCTTTTGAAGAAGCAGCCTTTACGTAGTGTCTTTTTTAAAATTTTTTAAAAAGATTTTATTTATTTATTTATTTGACAGAGAGAGAGAGAGAGATCACAAATAGGCAGAGAGGCAGGCAGAGAAAGAGGGGGAAGCAGGCTCCCCGCCGAGCAGAGAGCCCAATGTGGGACTCTATACCAGGACCCTGAGATCATGACCTGAGCTGAAGGCAGAGGCTTAACCCTCTGAGCCACCCAGGCATCCCTACCTAGTGTCTTCATGACATTGATTTCTTCAACAAATATATATTGAGCACCTACTAAATACCAGACATGGTGCTAGGTACTAGGGACATGGTGGTGAATGAAACTTACAGTGCACGCTCTCAGTTTACATTCTCTTGGGAGAGGCAGGAAATAAATGAGAATGTGTCAGGTATTAGGTACATTAGAGAGAGTTGGGTAGTCAAGGAAGTCCTCTGGTGAGGAGATGACATTCAGGCTTGAATGGCAAGGAGTCAGCTCTGCAAAGACTCAGGGGAAAAGAAGGAAGTGCAAAGGCCCTGAGGCAACAATAGGCATGGTCATTTTGAGGCCTTTGAAGGAAACTACCAAGATTGAGAGCTATCCAAAGTGAGGTGGGGAAGGGGATGGGGGCTGATTGGGTGGACTCCTGTAGGCTATATGGTAAGGACTTGGAATTGTACTCAAACTGCAGTGGCAAGCTGTTGGAGAGTTTTAAGCAGAGATGAGACATGATCAGATTTGTTATGAAAATATCACCATGGCTGCTGGATAGGGAATGAACAGTGGGGAATGAGCAGAAGCTAGGAAGCCACTGATAAATTTGGTGGGGCAATTGGGAAAGAGAAATCAAGGACTCGGGTTTGTGGCCTGAGCTGCTGAGTGGACATTGGACATTGGGGCCGCTTACTACAATAGGGACAATAGGGTTAGGAGTTGGTTTAGATAGTAGATGGAAATCAGGAGCTGTGTTTTGACCATGCTAAGCTGAAATGCCTGGTAGGCAACCATGTGGGTCTGTGAGTAGGCAGTCGAATATTCCAGTCTGGAGTTCACTGGATAGTTTAGGGCCTATGAAATATATATCTGCGTGCACACGTGTGCACACGCACATACACACATTTGGAGTCATGAACATTATTTCACTCTAGGAAATAAAGAAAGCAACTCTGATTTGTAGTGTTTGCTGATTCCTGTGGTATAAATTCACGACACTGATTTCAGACTGCCAGTGGCTCGAGGACTGGCCGAAGTCCCGAACACTTAACCATTAGCTCCTGGAGCAAATAACACTCAGCTTCAACACAACTCTTGAAGTTGGCAGGAATATTCTGTTTGACACAGGAGGCTTCAGGAGATACAGTGCTTTACTCAACGTCACACTGGGAGTTGGTGGCAAGGTTGGGAGCCTCCTGACCCCCACAGTTCACTCTGGCTTGCTGACTCAGAGAACAAAACAGACTACAGGAGGAAGCACTAAGAGGAAAAAGGAAGAACTTGCCCTGTGGGATGTGGGATCTTTGAGAGGTCATGGCTTAGGATTTTTTTCCCCACTCTTTGTCTCACTTCCCTTTAAGATGATTTAGGGCAAATGAGGACTGAGAGGTTGCTGGAAGAACCCTCAAGGCATAGGGACCTCGGGAGGCTAAGGGAGGCTCAGGAGGGTGTGGGGAACTGTTTTGTATCTGAGTAGGTGTGGGGCTTAGCTCCTGTGTTTGCCCCCAGGACAGCAGAGCCGGTCACCTCTCATTCTGCACAAAGGTGTGCTATGGCGTTGGTGGGATCCCCAACCAGGTGGCCTCCAGCGCCACGGCCTTTTACCTGCAACTCTTCCTGCTTGATGTAGCACAGGTGAGTGTGGGAAGCAGTCCAGGGCCCCCTAGTCCCATCTTCCTTGGTACCTAGTTCTCTTGCCCGACCTGTACTTTACTGGGTAGATGGCACTTCTGTCCCCAAACTGACAGTACTAAATGCCTATGAGGGCCAGCCCCCTTAAGGATGTTTACTGCAGGCTGTTTGTGGTGAAAAATGGGGAAACAATATGAGTGCCCAACAAGATAGAATTAATTGGATAATAAGTTGTGTACTATCCACATAATGGACTATTGTGTAGTCATTCAAAAGAAAGAGCTAGATCTATACCAGTTGACTTGGAGGGATTTCCATGATGCACTGTCAAGTGAGAAAAGTTGCTTTTAGAGACGAGTGTACAAATTGATCTCATTTTACTGAAATAAAAACATGCCCCATATATGTAGGTACATGGGTATGTGTAAATATGTGACTATATGTGCCTCAAATACAGGCATGAAGGAAATAAATTACAGAGGATACACACAGGCTGTTAATGTTGCCTATAGGAGGGAATGGTGGGGAAAGAGAGTAAGCAGAAGAAAAGATTTCTCATACAGTACCCATGGTTTGTTTTTTTAAGATTTTATTTATTTGACAGAGAGAAACACAGCTAGAGAGGGAACACAGCAGAGGGAGTGAGAGAGGAAGAAGCAGGCTTCCTGCCGAGCTGGGAGCCTGATGTGGGGCTCAATCCCGGGACTCTGGGATCATGACCTGAGCCAAAGGCAGAGGCTTAACGACTGAGCTACCCAGGCACCCCAGGTACCCGTGATTTTGTTAAATGACACTCATATGTTCTCCTGTATGTAAAACTATAAATTACTAGTGCACAGAGAGAAATGCCTGGAAGGGTGACACCAAAATGCTCTGGCAGTTGCCTCATGCCGGGAGGGGTTTCAGAGGAGCTCTGCTCAATATTTTTCTGTACTGTTTGAATGTTTTTATAATGAGTGTGTCATTTATGTAATCAGATAAATTAATAAAATATTGTCATTGTGGAACAAAAAGTCTACTTCTGTCAACCTTCTTGCACAGATGAGGGTCCCCGAGACTTCTCCAAAAGCGACTGGGCGGGAGTGGCAATGGGAAGGTGCCAGCGCGTGGCTGTCAGGCCCTCCCCTACCCCTCTCTTCCTGAGCGCAGGTGTGCCCTGAGAGCCTTCTGGACTTGTGGCCTGGCAACGAGACCTCATAGGCCTTTCTCCTGGCAGGTGGGCAGGCCCAGACACCATCTCTGACTCTGCCAGGTCTCAGCCATCCTCCCACCTGTGCTTTTCAGATCCCTGCCGCCCAGGTGTCACTTGCCCTGTTCGGAGGGAAGGTGTGTGGGGCAGCTGCTGATCCCCTGGCTGGGTTCTTCATCAACAGAAGCAGGAGGACAGGGTCTGGACGCCTCATGCCCTGGTGAGCAGCCCCATAATCCTCAGGGTCCTGGCTTCCAAGCCTGGCCTGAGGCCTGTGGGCTTGTCACAGCCCTGTTTCTTAGGGGAAACCCCATGGATGATGAGAGGACAGGACGGTTATAGGGGATGTTGTTGGACTAGGTCAGGCTGAGCCATGCAGGAGCTCAGAGACATTCTTGGGGACTCTGGTGGACTCTGGAGATAGGGAATGGCAACGCCAACCCCCAAGTGCCCCCGAGTTCTGCAGTGAATGGCCCCACACCCCAGGCTACCACCACAGCCTATCAGCCAGGGCTCCCTCTCCTCCTCTGTGGTGCACACCCTGGCAGCCCTGGCCCAGGACTCCTGTTGGGAGCAGAGTACTTCTACCCAGAAGAGTGTGGCAGTTCTGGGGTTGCCCTTCGTGTCCCCCATCCTGGTGCTGGACGCCCACTGTCCTTTCACAGGGTGCTGGGCTGCACGCCCTTCATCACCGTGGCCTACTTCCTCCTGTGGTTCCTGCCCCCCTTTACCAGCCTGCGGGGTCTCTGGTACATAGGCTTCTACTGCCTGTTCCAGGCCCTGGCCACGGTAAGTGGGGGCTCCCCTGGCCAGGCTCCGACTCCTGGAACCCCACTGCTGGCCAGTGGCCACTGTGAGCTGTGTGTGGAGGGGAGAGGGTAGGTGGCCCGCAGGGGCCCGCTGCCCGCCCCTGGCTCACCCCTCAGGCCCTCCACCCCTTACTCTGGGTTTAGGGGGCATCAGCAGGGACGTGCAGGCCCGGGACGGCGGGGCTGGGACTGGGGGCCGAAGGGGCCAGCCTGAGCCCGGCCCGGGCGTCCCCAGTTCTCCCAGGTGCCCTACGCGGCGCTCACCATGCTCCTGACCCCCTGCCCGAGGGAGCGGGACTCGGCCACCGCGTATCGTGAGTGCGGGCGCGGGCGTGCGGTCGGGCGCGAGGCCGCGGCCCCGGGGCCCGCCAGCGCCCGTCACCTGGCGCCGCTCTGTCCCAGGGATGACCATGGAGATGGCGGGGACGCTGATGGGAGCCGCCGTCCACGGGCTCATCGTGTCGGGCGCCCACGGGCCCCACAGGTGCGAGGACGCCGCGCCCGCCGCCGTCTCCCCCGACGCGGTGAGTGTCCCCGCGGCCCGGCCTCCCGGGCGGCGCTCGCCCCTCCCTCCCACTCCTCCAGCCGGTGCCCCGCGTCCTGCGCCCGCTCACCCCGCTTCTCCGCCCGGGCGCCTTCTCAACGGAAAGGAACAGATTGCAGAGCAGCAGAGGCGGGGGAGGGGTGGGGAAGGGCCAGAGGCAGGAGCTGGGGAGAGGGGCAGGCGTCCCTGCAGCGCTGGGGGTAACGCCCCTCCTGTGGCCCGTCCCACCCCGGCCTGAGTAGGGGCCCCCACCCCAGCCTCACCCTCAGTGTGCACGGAGAAGGCGAAACCTGGAAGCAGTCTCCCTTCCTCTCCCTGCAAACCAGACTCTCTTGAGTTCTAAGGGACGTGCATCTGTTATCCATCCAGTTCAGCTGTTTTCCCCTTAACCCAACGATGTCATTATACGCCGCAACCCCAGGAGCCCACATTTACTCCCCCCTCTCCAGTCACTACCCCCACTCCAAGCCATTACCAAATCCGATGCCCGTGCTAGGCCCCAGATCCCCAACATCTCCCAGCCACCCCAGTACTGCATCAGCCTCGCACGCAGTACCCCAGCCTTCACCCTTTCCCCCAGTCAGGGCGACCCTGGAAAGGAGTTCCAACGTGGGTGGCCCTCACCTTCAGGACCCAGCCCAGGCTGGATTTGGTTTGTGGCTTCTCCTCAGTGTTCTCTGCATCATTCTTCTTTGTCTGCTCATTTAAGAAATAGCTCAGATTTATAGAAAATTATACAGCTGTGGTTCTCCAAGTGTGGCCCCTGGGCAGCAAGCAGCATCAGCATCTCCTGGAAACTTGTTAGAAAGGCAGATTCTTGGGCCCCACCCAGGACTATCTAACTATCTAACTAACTAATTAGGGGGCCAGCAGCCTATATTTGAACAAGCCCTCCAGGGGATTCTGACCCCCACCAGCGTTTGAGAATCAATGGTAGGAGAATAATACCACACCATGGCCCCACCCCCACTTAAGAAAACATTACAGTGAAGTCCTGTGTATTCATCCCCAGACTTATCTGCAGGGCCAGCTACAAAATTTGCCTATGTACACTGCAAAATGAAAACACACGGCTCTGGAGAGAGCAGGGAAGTCAGGCTGTCCTTCCCATTACCCTCTGCCCTAACCAAGGGATTGCTTGGGTCAAGATGCATGACTGATCCCACCCAGGTGTCCTCAGACCTATCATGGCTACCGGCCTAGGGCCAGAACTCTTTCCACGTGTATACTCAGCTCCCCACTCGGGCCTCTGTAGGCCCCCACCCCAAAGGTACTGGGTCACTCTCTGGGTGGGGTTGACTGTAGCCTTGGGTTGGCCTGGCCTGGAGGGGGGCAACAGGAGGCTGAGAAGGCCACCCCTAGAGGCTGAGCCTCGTGTGAAGCAAGGCCCAAAGCTTCAGGTACCCAGGTGAGTGAGGCCCTGAGACCACCTCAGCCTGAGCAGGTGACTGTTACTCCCACACATCTTTACATGGACTTTATTACTTATATATCTTCCCCTGGACAGCAGGTAGTACATGTGTCTTTTTGCCATTTATCTGGGTCCTTGTGCTTCACACTATGTGGGAGCTTGCTGCTCGTGAGTCTGCCACACTCCAAGCCCCTTTTTGGGGGTGGACAGGAGTCACATACTCATCACTCAAGCCCCTTATTGGGGATGGACAGGAGTCACATATTCATCACAGTAACCTGAGGGACTAGCATGCAGAAGTGGCACAAGGGAATGTTTGCCTTAAAAAGTGAGAACAAAAGAGAGAGAGAAAGAGCGCAGACCCCAGGCGTGTGGACGCCCTCCTATTCATGCAGGAAGCACAGAGGCAGCAGGGCCATTCTGGGCCCTGAGCTCTCCATCTCCGGCTCTGGTGATTGGGAGGAGAGGCACCCAGCGTCCTGGGGCTTGGCCTGAGGAGCCGTCTGCCCCACTGGGAAGTACTCCTGCCCTGGGTGTTCCCCGCTTCTCAGCCCAGTTCTGTCCTGTCCCACAGACTCGTCTCTACTGCATCGCAGCCGCCGTGCTTGCTCTGACGTACCCTGTGTGCAGCGGTCTGCTCTGGCTCGGGGTGAAGGAGCCACCGGGTAAGAGGCTGCCGTCAGTGCACGGGAAGCCAAAGCTGGGGCAGGATTCTTCCTGGGCCTGGGTTTTGGTTTTGGACTCTGCTAAGCCCAAGTGTCACTTTCCCGTGTTGCAGACTCCTCTGCCCCAGCCTCAGGTCAAGGCCTGGGCTTCCTGACTGGGCTGGGCCTCACTGTCCGGCACCCGCCCTACCTGAAGCTGGTGATCTCCTTCCTGTTCATCTCAGCAGCCGTTCAGGTACCTCCGGCCTTGGCTCTGGCCATACTGACCCCGTGTAGGTTCATGTTCAGGTTTAAATAGAGAAAAATGGTGGCTGGTACAGGTTCGAGTCCGGTGCAGGGAGGAGAGAAACCTAGACAGAGCTTGTGGGACCAGGGAGGGCAAGGCTAGACAGTGGCGAACTGACAGCATCTGGGTAGGAAGGTCCAGCCAGACAAGGCGGAGGATGGACTAGGAATGGTATTTATACCTGTTTTGGGGCTGAGTGTCCTTTGTGGGGGAGGGGACCGCATGATGCACAGTGTTGGCAGCAACTGGTGGTTGAGGTCCCAAAGCAGCAGCCAGACTTGCGACCTAGGCCTTGCCCTTGACCTCACAATTCCTCCCATTCCCGACACATGCCCACTTCCTGTTGGCCTCCTCAGGTGGAGCAGAGCTACCTGGTCCTGTTCTGTACACACGCCTCCCGGCTACACGATCATGTCCAGAGCGTGGTGCTGACTGTCCTGGTGAGCGGTCCTGGGGTGGCGGAGACAAGCTCCCTCAGGGACCTGAGTTGGGGACCTGGTGTGGTTCTTGACAAGACATGTGTAGTCAGAGTTCTGGTCAACGTTCTGGACTCCTGTGTGATCGTGGCCATCTGCACTCCAGCAGAAGGTGGAATCGAGGCTGGGGCCCTAAAGTTCATAGCCACTGGTTCCCACCAGGGGCAAAGTCAAGGTCAAGCACCCCACCTAAAGGCCAGGGCTTCTGCAACCTGGGTGGACTAAGGTATTAGCAGCCTGGCCCAGGTAGGGATGATTCTGTGTTCGCAGGTCTCAGCTGTGCTGAGCACCCCACTGTGGGAGTGGGTTCTACAGCGATTTGGAAAGAAGACATCGGCCTTTGGGATCTGTGTGAGTGAGGCAAGAAGCAAGGCCTGGAGTGGCTGCAGGGAAGGTGGCAGCGTCAGGGAGGTGGCCCTGGAGCCTCAGCCTCCTGGGGGACGGTGGGGCTGATCTGTACTTTCTTTTGTCTTCAGTCCCTAGCTGAAAGGACCAGGTGCAGGGGCTATTAGTAAAGACTGGTGAGTGGGGGCTGAAAGAGCAAGTCAGTGGCAGGTGGAAGCATCAGTACCTGTCTCCCCAGGTGATGGTGCCCTTTGCAATCCTGTTGGCTGCTGTCCCCACAGCACCGGTGGCGTACGTGGTGGCCTTTGTGTCCGGCCTGAGCATTGCTGTGTCTTTGCTGCTGCCCTGGTAGGCTGGGTGAGGGGAAGGGGATGTGGGAGCTTCACGTCCCTCCTAATGGGTATGCCCTCTTTCACATCCCCCTGTTGTCTCCCAGACCCCCTGTGCCCAGCCTGTGCTGGGAGGGGCTCTCCCACCTGCAGGAGATGGAGGCCACCAGCTCTGTCCTTGGAGTTCTGGAAGGGCACCGGACGGCAGGAAGGGTGGGCTCGCTGTGGGCCAGTGCTGGGCCCAGGCAGCAGGAACCCCAAGATGAATCTGACTTGATCTCTGTCCCCAGGGAGCTCTCAGGCTGGTGGCTGTCAAGGGGATGAAAGGGATAACTCTGTAACCCTTTCCCCCAGGTCCATGCTTCCAGACGTGGTGGATGCCTTCCAGCAGCGGCACCAGCATGGCCCGGGCCTGGAGACCATCTTCTACTCATCCTATGTTTTCTTCACCAAGCTTTCTAGTGCAAGCGCCCTGGGCATCTCCACTCTCAGTCTGGAGTGAGTTGCAGGGTCGGGCTGGGCTGTACTAGAGGCACAAACACCAAGCCGGGTGGGAAGAGGGCAGAGTTCTCACCCACTTGTCTGCTCTTCAGAGAGTGTAGGGCAGCACTTGCCCCAGCTTTGGCCACGCACATGACTGAGAGAGGCCTTTCCTGGGGGCTGTACCACTTCTGAAGCCCCAGATCCCCATATTTTCAGTTCCATCGGAGTTCCCTGGCCAGCCCAGCTCTCCTTCCTCCATGGTTAAGCTGATCTGGCTGGGAAATGACTCCAGGTTGCAGGGCAGTGTGGGGTTGGGGTGCTGGGGACTCCTCCTGCCAGGCCTGGTGGGATAGGACCTGGACACGTGGGATGCTGTTTCTCCAGGTTTGCGGGCTACCAGGCCGGAGCCTGCATGCAGGCGGAGCAGGTGGTGGTGACCCTCAAGGTCCTCATCGGGGCCGTGCCCACCTGCATGATCCTCACCGGTCTGTGCATCCTCATGGCTGGCCCCACTCCAAAGGTGCCCAGCAAGGACCCCTCCTGCCGGCAGAGCCTCCGGAGGTGGGCACCCCATGCACACGGGTACACACAGCAGGGTACCAACGCCCAGGGGCGCACAAACAGGCATTGGTGGGCGTGAGACTGACTAATGGGCCCACAGTTGTCTCTGAGGCATTTATACAGTCGAACTCGCCTGCCTTTGCAGACTCTTCCCGCAGACTCATCACTCTTCTGTGATGCCATATGCTCTTGGATTTTTTTCATTTTTTAAAGATTTATTTTGTTATTTTTCAGAAAGAGTGAGGGAGAGCATGAGTTGGGTGTGGGGGGGTGGACAGAGAGGAAGAGAAGCAGACTCCCCGCAGAGCATGGAACCCAACACAGGGTTTGATCTCATTACCTGAGCTGAAACCAACTGAGCCACTGGGTGACCCTGCTCCCGGATTTTCTTTCTTTTTTAAAAAATTTATTTATTTGTTTGTCGGAGAGAGAGAGAGAGAGAGAGAGAGAGAGAGAGAGAGGGAGCACACAAGCAGGTGGAGCAGCAGGCAGAGGGAGAAGCAGACTCCCCGCTGCAGAACTCAATCCCAGGACCCTGGGATCATGACCTGAGCCAAAGGTAGACGCTTAACACATCGAGCCACCCAGGCATCCGCTCCTGGGTCCTCTTCAGCTACTCTGTACACCCTTTCTCAGTGTCCTCCCCTGATTATCTGTTGGTGTGGAATGGAGGGCCTCCCTCCTTGGCCTCTGCTCCCTTTGCTCTCTATAATGCCAGGCACCTCGTTCACTGGCTTGAGCTCAAGCCCCTTTTGTTTGATTCATTTCTCTGTGCCCGGCCCAGCACAGAGGCCAAGGCCATGCTGGGGCCTCGGGGTCAAGACGTCTGGCCCGGCAGCTTTCACGAGCCCGTGGCCATCTGTCTGGAGACGCTCACACACCCACAGATACCAGCACATACCCACCCAGAGGAGCACACGGGATCGACAGGAAGTGACAGTCATCAGTCCCTTGTTCTCAGTGTGATGGCTCAGGCTCTGACCAAGGAACACTGAGATGACACGCACACTTGGAATGACATGCAGATGGGGAACTGCTGGATGGATGTGGAGAAAAACAGGGGCTGTAGCTTCACTCTAGGAGCTGGAAAGGGGAGGAGCTGCTAGGGAGGCAGGGAGCTCCACTGCGATGCCCATAGGGGTCTGTGACGGGGCACGGTCCCCCTCCACTCTCATCTGTCTCTTTGGTTTCTTTCCCTTTTCCAGGAGGACCAGCTACAGCCTCGCTTGAGGTCTGACCTTGTGTGGGCTGGAAGAGCAGGGGCCAGCATCTGCTGGGCTCGAAGTCCCTCTTTCTTCTCAGTCCCTTAGCACACTGACTTCGAAGGTTACACGTGACCCGTGTTCCCCTGGGATAGAGTCTTCAGGGACATCTCCTGAAGGACTGACCTGGACTCAAGGACCCTCGTGTGCCACTTCTTGCTTGTTGACCACAAATCATGTCTGACAGGCCTGTCCCTCAGACCACCAGCTCCAGGCAACCTCGACCTGGAAAGCATCCGAGAACAAAGCATCCCGAGAACAACTATTTCTGGAAAAAGGAAGGCCCGCCGCCTGCTCACCCGACAGGACACACAGGCAGACCGCTTGCTGTTCCTGCACCCCAGTGGGCACCTGAGAGGGAGGCTGACACACACCGCAGGGATGGGCAGAGTGGGACAGATGGGCATGTTGGGGATGACGTCAGGAAAGACACAAACAGGCACTGAGACCAACAGACCGCAGAGGAAGCACATGGGGACAGCAGCGGGAGGAGACTGGGCAGAGCACAAGAGACATTTCTCAAGGCTTTCGGGTTGTTCAGACAAGCTGGCAACAGTTTTTAGAATCAGACACAGGCTGATATTGAGCTACCAAACATCAGTCATCTTTAGGAACAAAAGTTATTTTTGTAAAAATATTTTTATGAAATTGTATCTTATAAAAGCACAGGGACCACAGTTTTCTAAAGGCCATATCTCTGGGGAAAAAAGAGCCACTGAGGTTTATTTTTAAAACACACACACACACACACAGGCTTTATCTTCTACTAAGTCTGTAAAATATGACTGTGGCCATCCCTTTCGTCTCACCTCCTGCCCAAGAGGGAAGGGAGAGGATGCCTGATGTCACTCCACCTATGTCTCCTCAGTCACATGTCCCCGACCCCGCATTTCCTCAGACCAGAGATGGCCATGTAGGAGGTGGGTTCCTTCTTTCCCTCTGGAAGAGAAAAGAAGCGGAATCTCTAGAACAGCTCAGGGCAGCAGGCCACAGTGGCTGGGGAGGGGTTGGGGAACCACAGGAGTCTTAATGCCCCAGCAACTTCTGGAAAAGCCCAGAAGACCAGAAGGTGCAGACTTGCCTCTGCATTCCTCTCCAGCCCCCTGCTCTGTCCCCTCCATGGCGTCAGCTCTCCGGAGGCCCCCCACCCAGGGCTAGGCCCCCTTCCACTTCCTCATTAGACCTTTGGCTCCCTCGTAGCTCCTGACTCTCACCTGAGAATGCCAGAACTCGGACAGGATATAGCCCTCAAAGCATGAAATATCTGGCTTCCTCCACGACCACTGTAGCCCGGAAGGAAGCTGACCTTAGACTGAGAGCGCCCGGTGGGACCTGGTCTATAAAATGCTTGAGCCCTCTGCCCTTGTGCCATGGACAAGGGTTTCTGATCCTCGAGGTCACAGGGCATCAGGGAAAGAGCGGGGTCAGCTTCTCTTCACTGCCCATCTGACTTAGGAGCGGGCTGGCGGGAAGTTCCGCTCACCCCTGGCTGTACATGGCATATGCACGCGCGTGTGCACGCACACACACAGAGAACAGTTTTGCAACAGTGGAAAATCACAGGCTGTGAAGACACAGCACCTGCTAAGACAGAAGGCAGCGTGAAGTTTCTACCATGTTACCATGCTGTGCTTTGAAAACATGGGCAATGCAGGTAGGATCAGAAGCTTGTGCCAAATTCTGTGTTACCTGTTTCCCAGGAGTGCAGGCTCAAGGAGCCGAACTATACCATCCAAATACTGCAGGGGGCCACCTCTGGGGTCAGGGGTTAGATCTGAGAGACAGGAGGTGATGAGGGGCTGCCCAAAACGTATTATTCCATTTCTCCCTCACAGTCACCCTAAGAAGCAGGTACTATTATTCTCATTTTCAGATGAGGAAACAGGCTCAGAGAAATTAAATGACTTGCCTAAGATCAACTGGTGGCAGCAATGGCCTTGAACCTAAGTAGGTCTAACTCTAAAGCCTGTGGAGATTTGAACACATTTGTTGGAGGAACGGCTGATGCCCAGACTTCGGTGCCACCAGGACTGCTCCTCCTCTGAAACCAAATGCCAACATCCCCTCCTCTGACCCTCTGCTCTGATCCCACAGTATTAGCCCTACTATTTGGGAATTATTATTCCCAATTTGACCCATTATTCCTACTCTGGGTCCTTCAATACATATTTGCCCATCGAGCCTCCTGTCGTGTCCCTGACCCTCTTCTGAGCCCCACTCTCAGAGCCAGGCCTCATTTCAGAAAAGAGGATGTCTCCTTGCCACCCAGGCCCACCGTTAGGCCTATCACTGACAAAGAGCAGGCATCTCCTTTGCCCCTTCCCTACTTTTTTTTCTTTTTTTTTTTGAGAGCAAGCAAGCGAGCACAAGTGGTAGGGTTGGTGATGGGGTAGAGGGAGTAAGAGAGAATCCTAAGCAGGCTCCACACCTAGCCCAGTGCAGAGCACAACCCAGGGCTTGATCCCACAACCCTGAGATCACAACCTGAGCTGAAATTAAGAATTGGACACTCATCTAGCTGAGCCACCCAGGAGCCCCTACACCTCTTTCTTTTTAACTCTGAACTCTGTTGAACTTTAGAAGCCCATCTGAGTGTTCTCCAGGCAGTTAAAACATCCTCTGTCTATAGTGGAACTCATCACCTCCCCACATCTGTTCTGCCTCCTGCATTTTTGGTAAATTACGTCAGCATCTTTCAGGTCACCAAAACCAAAAACTTGGTGTCTTCTTAGTTTTCTTTCTCCCCCACTCACTCACTGCGCTCCCCCTACACACCGAGTGTGGATTAAGTAATGGGAGGAAAACGTTGCAGCTTGTAGGTTATTAACAAATGGGAGAAGTTATTTGGAATGGGACAGAAATGGCTGGGTGTGGCTCCTAACCCATGTGGCGACTGACAGAGCCACCGTAAGGTGTCTGAGTTGTGTCTGTGTGTCCATTTACGCACTCCTATAGGACTCCGTTCAGCAGGGGAGAGATTTCTGTGTTCACCTCGTGTTTCTTAAGGACAACACTGGTGCATAAGCAAGAAAATCATGTTACACTCTAATTGTTCCTTAATATAGTAAACGTGTTGGAGCAAATTTGTGTTTTCAAAACAAGCATTACGGGGGCACCTGGGTGGCTCAGTTCTGAAGCATCTGCCTTCAGCTCAGGTCATGATCGCAGGGTCCTGGAATGGAGCCCCGCATCAGGCTCCCTGCTCAGCGGGAAGCCTGCTCCTCCCTCTCCCACTCCCCCTGCTTGTGTTCCCTCTCTAGCTGTGTTTCTCTCTGTCAAATAAATAAATAAGATCTTTTAAAAAAAATAAAATAAAAATAAAAAAGAAGCATTATAACAGAACTGAGTGTATATGTGTGTGAGTATAAACAATAGAAATCCTAAATGATTTCATAAACCTTCGAAGAATAAATATTTTAAAGCATTCCCATGAAGAAAACATGAGATCTGAGTGATATTACCAAGTGCTACCAAACTTTCACCAAGGATCATTTCATAGCTTCTGAAAATATTTTCAGGGAAGAAAAAAAGCACAAACCCTACAACTCATTATATCAGGCCAGAATAAGTTTGACACCAAAACCAGAGAAACAAAGTAAAAAGAAAGGAAATTTACAGGCTGATCTTGAATACAGAACATGGAAGCAAGAATCTGAAGCAAAATATTAGTAAACTGAGTCTGGCAATGTCTGAAAAATAAACCTATCACGAACACACTGGGTTTGTTCTAAGAATGCCAAGTTTGTTTCACATGAGAAAAATCTGTCGAGTGGAACTTACACATTAACAGATAAAAAGAGGAAAAAAGTTGTGTTCTCAATATAGAATCATTTGATAAAAAGCTAATACCCATGATAAAAATACTAAGCAAACAAAGAGGAAAAGGAAAATTTTAAACCTGAGAAAGGATATCTACCAAAAACTTATAATGAATATCACCTCTTTTTTTTTTAAGATTTTATTTATTCATTAAACAGAGCACACAAGCAGGGGGAGAGGCAGAGGGAGAGAAGTAGCAGGCTCCCCGCTGAGCTGGGAGCTCGATGTGGTGCTCAATCCCAGGACCCGGAGAACATGACCTGAGCCAAAGGCAGACACTCAACCATCTGAGCCACCCTGGCACCCCGTAAACATCATTCTTTTTTTTTTTGAACATCATTCTTAATACTGAAATAGCCCCTTTAAAATCAGGAATAAGGATACCCAACCATCTCTGCTTTGAGTCAACACTTCATCAGCAAATCTAGTTAGTGTAGTAATACTATGATAATAAGAAAGGAAGAAACAAAATTGCCATCATTTGTAAATGATATGATTACCTATACAGAAAACCCAAGAATCTACAGATAAATTATTACAATAAGGGAATATAGCCAGATAGTTGGACATAAAATTAACAAGAACAAACTACATTTGTACATGCCAGCAATGGTTGTAAAATAATTTTTAAACAGTAGCAACAAAAAGTATAAAATACCTAGAAATAAATGAACACGATGTGGAAAGACTTTTGCTTTTGGCCGTGATGGTCTAGCAGAGCCAGGCCTAGTCTCTCAGCTGAAGCAGTCATGAAAAACTGGAGAGAATACATGAAACAACCGTTTTCAAGATGCTGGCATGAAGCAACAAAGGAGGAGTCTCTGAAAGATGAGAAACAAATGAGGTGATTTAAGATTATCCTAGCTTATTGCCTTGAGACTTTCCAGATGACGGTGACGAGAACCATTTAGAGCCCAGAGGACTCTAAGCTGAGAAGATGAGTTTGGGGAGACAGAAATGGCTAGAGTCTGCAGGACAGAATGTTGGATAGGAGTGAGTTACACAGAGAGAAACTCCGAGCGGTCCCCCCAAGTACCCAACAGAATATTGATTAAAGAAATAAGGGTGAAAGGCAAAACTTTCATAAAAGGAAAGATTGATAAATGTGACTTCCTTAAAATGAACAGTTTGTTCAATAAGACAAACCATAAAGAGAAAAAATAAGATACAAACTGGGTGAAGCTATTAGCCACATATATTAACAACATCTAGAATATAAAAAGAATCCCTACAACTCTAGAAGAAAAAGAAAACCCAAAAGAAATCGGGGCAAAAGAAACAAACAGGGATTTTGCAAAAGAGAAACCTCAAATGGTCAATAAGCATGGAAGTAAAAATTAGGATCACAATGAGAAACCACTTAATACTACTCCATTGTCCTAAGTTAAGAAGCTTTGAACATGTAGAACAATAGGAGATTTGACACATACGCTGCTGGGAGTGAAGACTGATGTGACCACCTGGGAAAATAATTTGAATTTACACACCCCCTGTACTCCAGCAATTCCACATCTATGTCAAAGACTCTAGGGAGGGGGCGTGGATGGCTCAGTTGGTTAAGGGTCTGACTCTTGATTTCGGCTCAGGTCAGGATCTTGCCATTAGGATCTCACAGTTGTGAGATCAAGCACCATCCCACACGGGGCTCCCCGCTCAGCATGGAGTCTGCTTGAGATCTTCCCACCCAGACTCACAAGGGGCCCTCTTTCTGAAAATAAAGAAAATTAAAAAAAAAAAAAAAAAAAAAAAGACCCTATAGAGACTGCTCAAATACTTGCATTAAGACATACTTAATAAGAATAGCCAAGGCATGGGGCGCCTGGGTGGCTCAGTTGTTAAACATCTGCCTTTGGCTCAGGTCATGATCCTGGAGTTCCAGAATCGAGCCCCATATCAGGCTCCCTGCTCAGCGGGAGGCCTGCTTCTCCCTCTCTCACTCCCCCTGCTTGTGCTCCCTCTCTCGCTGTGTTTCTCTCTGTCAAATAAATAAATGAATGAATGAATGAATGAATGAATGAATAAATAAATAAATAAATAAATAAGAATAGTCAAGGCAGGGGCACCTGGGTGGCTCAGGTCATTAAGCATCTGCCTTCAGCTCAGGTCATGATGCCAGAGTCCCAGAATCGAGTCCCGCATCCGGCTCCCTGCTCAGCGGGAAGCCTGCTTCTCCCTCTCTCACTCCCCGTGCTTGTATTCCCTTTCTAGCTGTGTTTCTCTCTGTCAAATAAATAAACAAAATCTTTAAAAAGAAAAAGAATATTTAAGGCAATGTCATTTATAATTGCAAAAATAAAGTCAAGGAATGGTGCAAATGTGCATAACAGGAAAATGAATATATTACGATAACTCAAAACAGTGAAAACAATAGCACAAAATACATAACAAGCGTGATTCTTAGAAAAATACTGAGTGAAAAACAGTAAGCTGCAGAGGACTACATACAATATAACACCATTGTATAAAGTTCAAAAACAAAGGGAAATAAACACTATGTTGTTTAGGCCAATGTGTGTAGGAGGTTGTGGTAAAAAAAAAAAAAATGGAATGAATGATCATTATAATAATAAAGAAATTTAGTTACCTCTAGGGTAGAGTTTTCTCTATAGAAAAGGATCCAGAACAGTTTCTAGTAACCTTCTGGTTCTTAAATTAGGTGGTAGTTGGCTCATTTTATTATTAAGCTTTCCTGGAGTACCCAGGTGGCTCAGCTGGTTAAGCGGCTACCTTCAGTTCAGATCATGACCTTGGGGTCCTCGGACTGAACTCCCCATCCAGTTCCTTGCTCAGCAGGGAAGCTGCTTCTCTCTCTTCCCTCACTACTCCCATCTCTATCAAATAAATAAAAAAAATTTTTTTTAAATTAAGCCTTCCTATATTTTATATGTATTGTGTGTATCAAATAATACCCATACAAAATTTAGAAAAATCTGGGCACCAAATGGGATTTGTAAATAACATCTTTCCTTATGCAAAATATTCTCAACAGAACATTAAACAATAATTAAAAGATTAGCTCTTCTGTCCCTGTATCTGAAGCCAGCAAATACTGGATTATCTTCTACGGCTCCAATGACTATAATAATAGCAGAGGCCAAGGAAACGACTTTTGTAGGAGAGTTGTCATGGAATCAGATTTGTTGTAAAGAAATACATAATTTATGCGCCAGACCATTCATCAGAAGAAATACAAAGTCCACAAACATAAAATCAAGAATTTTTCTTTATACCAGCAGTGCTCGCAGAGAAATTACCATCAAAACATTCGCATGGCCACAACAAGCATTAGTGATTTTATGGACTCATTCACAGGACTCTGACCAGGGAAATAGTGATGACAACCTACATGTAACTTGAGGCGCCCGTGCTGATCTTACTGTAGGGTCCCCAGGTCCCCCAGGGTTCCTAACAGTGTGCTTTCCTCCACCCAGATACTTTCTCTGCAGGATGAGCCAGGCTGTCCTCAGCCACGGCTCTCAGGCACCTGATTCCAGACCAGAAGCCTCCGCTTCCATTATCCCAGCAGCTGCCTAATGCACTTGAACCACAAAATGGGACCTCGCCTCTTCCCTATCCCAGCTCCATCTTCATAAACGGGAACAGACAGACAGGCGTCCCCAAGGGTACAAAACCTTTCCAGATAATTTTCAAGGGGGGGGGGGGGAGATGCATCTGTGCTAATGGAAACTCTATGGCCGAGACAATTTATCGGTAGATGTCCCCTGACCAGCCACACTCATCGATTTGTCACGCTGCCATCACTGAAATTTATGATTCTGTTTGCGAAACGATGTGTCTGTGTGAAGTTGCAATCCGGGCTCTTTCCATTTAGTAAGTTGGCACTTTAGCCCATGATTAAAATAAGCTGGTACTTTTTACCTACCACGGGTTCACGGAAATTTCCAATTTTCTGAACTACTACTTTTTCTCACCGACTCTTTGCTGGTCTCTAAGACTTGAATGAAGGGAAAAGAAAAACAATAAAATTGAGGTGATAATTTCACAAAGGGAACTGACTACTGGGAGAAAAATAGAACATTTTTATGATCCCAAAACTGGAAGGAAAAAAAACAAACAAACCAGCATTTCAGGGAGAAAATCAGGAGTAACAACAGCACAAAATCATGCTTTAGACCTCACCGGTGCTTGCCATCGCATTACTGACAGAAGCACACGCTCAAGTGGGGTCCAGGGGAGTCAAAGCACTTGAAATTTCATTTGAAATTCGCCCAGGGCTAGTTTTTAGGAGCATCTGGACCTTAGTTAGCCAGATCGTTTTAAGGAAGCAAGAGAGTTAGGCTTCAAACCTCGCGGGTCCAGCCAACATCAGAACCACTTCCTGTTCGAGGTAGCCCTGGGGACAGAAGTCAATCGGTTTTTTGTCTTCTTTTGAGGTCTGCTGATTGCTGCTGGTTTGGGGTAAGAAGGATATGCCAGAGCCTATGTTCTCCAGGACCTCTTACTCTCATCTCTAAGCCAAGGAAATGATGTATAACAATGCTGAAGTACCTTTAAAGTACTTGTAAGACAGCTTTAACAGTTTTGGGCAAGGGACAGAAAGCCTGGGAGAAACCGTAAAACACAATTCATATGGCCCCAGAATACTGTTTTGTTCTGGGAATCCTGCCCTTAGACAAAACCGCACAGTCATGAATACGTAAACAACCACTTTTTGAGTCATCTAATGAAGACCAAGCTCTGCTAGAGAGCAGGGAGCTGCAGCCTGGGGTGGGGGGAGAAAAAGTGGTGCAGCCAGCCACAGCAGGGGCTTCACCTCTGCGCGACCCCGTGTAAATCCAAGCCCAGGTGAGTCCCTGGTGGAAAAGAGATCTCGTCTGAATGGCCTCATCTAAAAAGCTATGCCGCAAATACTCTGCAAATAAGTATCACGCCGTACCACCTAACTGGGTATGTCTGCCGGTGGTGTCTACACTCTGGTCAGGTCTCTCGAGACTTTGAGAGAAGAAGCAGGCGAGTCCGTGAAGACCTTTGTGCTGCCGTCTCTGATAGTTACCTCCTGAGTGGCTGTGAAAGTTAAGGGGATGAAGCCTTCACTATCAGCACAGAGCAGGATCCAATGTGAGTCTGCAGAGTGAAATAAACACATAGGCAATTTAGGATATCTCATCTTATTCTACAAAGAAAACAAGACAGATATTTTTGGGGGCTAAGAATAGAGCAGTTGATAATATTGAACTGATCATTAAAAGACCACACAGACAACTGGGGAGACGGAAGGACTGGGTACTACTGAGAGTGATGTTATATGGCAGGAGCGGGTACTGATGAGATTGATGGGATAGGCAGAGCTAGGGGACACCCATCTTTACCCAGGCGAGGCACTTACCACTCAGTGCTATGCAGAGGATTGTGTATATAGCCACCCACGTGTCAGGGGTTGTGCGTGGAGGGTCCCTATATACCCGCTCTTAAGCAGTTTCTCCAGGAACTACGTGAAGGTAGGAACAGCTACTCTCTGGAATAAAGAACCTTTATTCTTTAGAGCCACACCAGCCTCTAGACACCTAAGGATGCTGAGCTGACTAGAATGGTCCAGATAATCCTGAATGGTTTGTTCTGGGGTAACCTAAGGCCAGTGGCCTTAACACATGCCTGGGCCCACTCTGGTTCTTTCAAATCTACTGTGCCTCACCTTTGACCTTGTAATTTCACCTCTGAAAATCTATACTTTCCAAGAACATCATGTAAAATATGCTGAGAGGTTTTTATTAGTGCTATATATGATGCTGAACACTGGAAACCACTGAAAGGTCAAAGAAAATATGGCAAAGTAAAATATGGTACAACCAGAATGGAATACTAACCCCACCCACCCAGGACAGATAACAATTATGAAGTCATATCCCAAAGGCATGTGTCAAAATACGTAATGCCGGTGCCGCACTGTTAAGAGGGGAAAAATGAAACAGATTCATATGCAATGTGGTGGCTACCATTAAAAGAACAAGGCATAAAAAACCCACCACGCTGGGCATCTGATGGACTGGGCACGGCTAAGTTCACTGGCATTTAGGGATGACCTTCTCATCCCATGTTTGTTGCAAATTAAAATAACAACTCCTTTAAGAAATATTCTGCAATGCTGCTATGATCTTTGTGTTTAGTGCAATAGGTACATATGAGGTCTTTATGTCGTTCCTTTGCAGCTGTTATATATTGCTTTGTAACTCTTCTAGGTTTTTCCCGTGTACATATAGGTCTTCCACCTAGGCTGTAAGTTCCTTAAGGGCAGACCCCATATTTTCCATGTGTTTTGGCATCTTATGATAGACTTGGGTATACAGTAGACAATGAACAATTTTTGTGAACCATCTTGTGAATCACTGAAGGGTTCATACATTTCATCTTCATTATCAACAAAAGTTACAAAACAGATGGTAGAGGGAGGGGGTATGGGGTAGAGCCAATATCTGAATTCTACCTACCATGGAGCATTTCGATAAGAGACAAGCCGAAAGTCTGCTGAACGGTACTAAGCCTTAGTTTGCCATTGCAGAGGAGCACGGCTCTTTTCTCAACAGGACCTACATAATTAGATTTCTTCAAATATAAAGATAAAAGTTGTTAAATTGATGGCACAAGCAATAGAGTTAACATTTCTTTTAAGAACAGAATGTGTAAGCAGTTTTTTAAAATCCTATTTACTATTATGATAACTAGACTAGTTGTGGGGTGCCTGGGTGGCTCAATCAGTTAAGCGTCTGCCTTGGGCTCTGGTTGTGATCCGGGGGTTCTGGGTGGAGTCGTGCATTCTCCTGCTGAAGGGGGAGGTTGCTTCTCTCTCTCCCTCTGCTCCTGTTCCCACTAGTGCTCTCTCTCAAATAAATAAAATCTTTAAAAAGAAAAAAAAAATAATTAGCCCAGTTGTAAATAAGGAGCTTTTGGCTACATTATTTAACACAACAAAAAGGATCAGATCTCAAATCTCGACATTCCTTCTTAAAACTTTTAGGAAATTAAAAAATAATAAAGCAGTTATGGCAAAATGTTAACAACTGTTAAATCCAGATGACAGATATTAAAAGGATTTCACTGAGGCACCTGGGTGGTTCAGTCATTAGGAATTTGCCTTCAGGGCGCCTGGGTGGCTCAGTTCGTTAAGCGACTGCCTTCGGCTCAGGTCATGATCCCGGACACCACACCGGGGATCAAGTCCCACGTTGGGCTCCCTGCTCAGCAAGAAGCCTGCTTCTCCCTCTCTCACTCCCCCTGCTTGTGTTCCCTCTCTGGCTGTGTTTCTCTCTGTCAAATAAATAAAATCTTTAAAAAATAAAAAAAAAAAAAGAATTTGCCTTCAGCTCAGGTCATGATCCTGGAGTCCCAGGATCAAGCTCTGCACTAGGCTCCCTCAGCGGCGGCAGGAAGCCTGCTTCTCCTCTCCTACTCCACCTGCTTGTGTTCTCTGTGTCTCGCTCTGTCACATAAATAAAATCTTTAAAAAGAATAATAAAAGGGGGGCCCCTGGGTGGCTCAGTTGGTTAAGCGACTGCCTTCGGCTCAGGTCATGACCCCGGAGACCCGGGATCGAGTCCCACATCGGGCTCCCTGCTCGGCAGGAGGCTTGCTTCTCCCTCTTTCACTCACCCTGCTTGTGTTCCCTCTCTCACTGTGTTTCTCTCTGTCAAATAAATAAATAAAATCTTAAAAAATAATAATAAAAGGATTTCATTATGTAGTCTTTATAATTTTTCATAATAAACAATGTTTGAAATTTTTCATAATAAAAATTTTTAATTCAGTTTTAAACTATTCTCCAGTTCTTTTACCTACATTCTTGAGTTGGTCAAACAGTAGAATTTTTTAAAAAAGATTTTATTTTTATTTATTTTAGAGACAGAGAGAGAGCAAGCAAGCAAGAGCACAAGAGCGGGGAGAGGGAGAAACGGACTCCCTGATGAGCAGGAAGCCTGATGCGGGGTTTGATCCTAGGATGCCAGGATGGTGACCTGAGCCGAAGGCCGCTGCTTAACTGACCAAGCCTCCTAGGTGTCCCCAAACAGTAGTAGTTTTAAGAAAAAAGCTAATTAAAGTATCTTTTCTTGACCATATTAAATAAGTTGTATATTATTTATCAATATTTTCAACCAACTTTCTGCAAATATCTTTTAAAATGAAGATACAGAAGTCCACAGTAATCAAATTAGTGTGTTATCAGTAAAGTTCTAGATAGAGATCGGCATTCTAATAGTCACAGTATGGACTCAAGTATGGACTGTAGTCACAGTATGGAGAATCCAGAATTAGATCCCAGTATATATAAGTTTATAGATGACAAATGGGGTAGATCAAATTCAGTGGGATTAAAAATGGATTTTATTTTTTTATTTTTTAAGATTTTATTTATCTGACAGAGAAACACAGCTAGAGAGGGAAGACAAGCAGGGGGAGTGAGAGAGGGAAAAGCAGGCCGCCCGCTGAGCAGGGAGCTGGATGGAGGGCTCAATCCTGAAATGCTGGGATCATGACCTGAGCCGAAGGCAGATGCTCAATGACTGAGCCACCCAGGAGCTCCTAGATTTTTTTTATTTTTAGAGTAAGCTCTACACCCAATGTGGGCCTTGAACTCAAGACCCTGGATGGACCATACACCAAAATTTAATGAAAGATTAAAAACTTAAGTGTAAAAACTAATATAATAAAATAGTGCAAGATAATGCAAGGGAATCTAGACTATTACATCTATATTCATTTCTATAACATACAAAAACCTCTTATAAGCTGATAACTCAATAGAAAAAATGTGAGCGATAGGCAATTTATATTCAGTTGGCCAAAAACCACAAAGACATACTCAGATTCACTAACAGAAAGGAAATACAAATGAATAAAAGTGAAAAGCACATCACACTTATCAGACTGGTGGAGCTGTGAGGAAAAAGACAGTGTCATAGGTTGAGTAGGGACATGCGATGATGCACTAAGTAAAAAAATCTTTGAGAGGCAATCTGGTAACTCTCTGAAAAGTAGAAACATACGTATATACTCTTCAAATTAGCACTTCCACTTCTGGGAACCAACCCAACAGAAATAAAAGTAGGAGTACAAATAGCTACACATAAGGGTACTACGATAGAATGACCGCGAGTGACTGCAGACACGGAAACGAAGAGCTTATAAAGGCAGCGGGAATGTCCACCAAGGGCCCAGCTACAGAAACGGAGTCTTCTCAGCAGAGAGCACACTCTGTCACCCCATTTCTGTAAAACAATGACCACACCACCACCTCCGCGTCTACAGACCTGTGTATACAAAGTGTGTAAGATTGTAGGAGTATGAACTAAAATAACGGAGGCAGCCATGTTAAGCGGTGAGTTGAAGTGAGTTATGGTGCCAGGGCAGGGGGCAGAGCCAAATTCAATGGGGAGAGAAAATGTTCGTGATCAAAACAGATCACAGGGCGCCTGGGTGGCTCAGTGGGTTAAAGCCTCTGCCTTCGGCTCAGGTCATGATCTCAGGGTCCTGGGATTGAGGCCCACATCGGGCTCTCTGCTCAGCAGGGAGCCTGCTTCCTCCTCTCTCTGCCTGCCTCTCTGCCTGCTTGTGATCTCTCTCTCTCTGTCAAATAAAAAAATATTAAAAAAAAACAAACAGATCAGATATGATGCCATTTATATAATATGATATGTTTGCACATGCATTAAATCTTCCTAAATCAACCTAACCTTTCTCTTTGCAATGCATAAGGAAAAGTTTCCCACAGAGAAACAGCACAATAAGGAGAATTCTTTTTTTCTTCCTAAATGAAAATTGCCAGGATGGGTACAATCATTCATGAAGGTGATACAATCGCAGGGCATGCTGGGTGCCCCTCTAGCAGGCAGCCAACCAACCTAGAGAGGCAGAGCAACTTGCCTGCGAGGTAACCTGCCCAGGTCAGAGAAGTTCACCTCCAACACCATCTTGCCCATCAGTGAGTTTTACTTGCTGGTGCCCAGTGGGTATAGGGGCGGCTCCTCAGTGGAGAAGTTACCTGATAAACGATGTGCACATAGGGCGCGTCCTGGAAGACTGGGTACACAGGAGAGCACAACTTCTCCTTTCTGAGAACATCTGTGAGTTCAGAGAGATGGCGCTGCACGTCAGTCAGGGTCCTAGATAAAATTTCCATTTCCTGAGACAGCTGGGAAATTTCCTTTTCCCTTTGTACGGTCTTGCTTGGAGGCCAATCAGGAGGCTGGGGATTTGGGGCGGGGTGGGAGCGGTTAACAGGCTCAGCAGCTGGAGCCTCAAGGGTGACCGAGCCACGACAGACACTGGCGGGAGGACTTCCAATTTCTTCAATAAGGGTTCTGCTTTGCCCACTGCCATTAGCTGTTAAGAAACCTTTGTTTGGGGGACAAAAATCTGGGGAAAGGCTTTCTATTCGCTTTTTCCTGTCTGTTTTATTTAACAGAGTACTGAGAGCTGAGCCTTCAGTCTGGTTTTCACTTACTGTTACTGCAAAGTCTTTCTCCGATGTTACTTCTCTAACAATCAAACGAAGGATATACTGATCAGTCTTTGAAGAAGGAAGAAATGCTGAATCAGTGGATTTTTGTCTTCCTACCAAAATTAATAGTAACTTATCTGCCAAGAAACATATACCTTTTGGCTTTTCACTTCTCTCCAATTTAATCTGCTGTGTGTTTGGCACACTCGATGGAAGGACAGAATAGAGAAAAATGACATTGTACGTACTGGAAGCCACTGCTACCACCTGCGCTTTAGGATTAAACGCTATTAGATCAGGAGCCAGAACGCCGGGAATGGTGACTTTTCTGGTCTGGGTGACCTCCTTCTCAAGGGTCACGAGGACCAAATGTGAGGAATCCAAGCCAGTTCCTGTCAAGCACTCCTTTTTTCTTAGACAAATAAGAGAACTACCCTCTGACCTGGAGGTACTGAAATGTATATGAGTTAGATCTAGAGGATCTGAAAAGGAAGAAGAAATGGGAGAAACCGAGGTTTCAAAATTTGTTTCGGAAGCAAGTGCCCCCTGATCCCCGGTGGGTACCTCATCCGTAACCGGCGAAGCACACAGAAGAGTGTCTTCCCCACCAGGCGGGACGTCAAAAGTTTGGGATGCATTTGAGCCACAAATCTTATCTAGTGGAAGCTCCGTGGCTACAACAACCTGAGAGTTCGTGGTGGCCCAAATGGCGCGCACGTAGCTGTCCACATCACACACCGGGTAGAAGGCACACCTGCACAGAGTCTTCTGCGCACTGTCCCAAATAAAGGAATGTAGGCTGCTGCCGACTGCCACCACCAGCCTCCGGCCATCCCGGGTCCAACAGGCACAGTGAATGAGGCTGCCGGTGTCGATGTCCGCTTTCACCGGGGAACTGTCACTGTGGACATGTGGGAAGACAGACACATCCCGTGCTGTCAACACAGCCAGGACAGCACTCTTTGGATGCCACACACAGCCCTGGGGAAGGATGGGGAGTGATTCTCTAATCTCACACGTCCGTGACATCAGCCACTGGCTTGTCTCCGTAGTGCTGGGACACAGCTGCCCCACAGTGACATGCTTGTTGTGCTGGACAGCGAGCAGAGCAGGCATGTCAGCCACGCCAGGGGGAGCCCAGGATACTCCACATACATGTTCAAACTGTCCAATGACCTTGGAGTCCCCGAACCTGGCCTCTCCACTGTGGAGCTGTAAATCAGTCAGGACGACCTGATGCCCATCGGTCCAGGCGAGGCCGTGAACTGGGTGTATTGCCTGATACAACGCATTCAGCCCCGTCCTGAGAAGTCTTCCTTTTCCCAGCTCCATCCTTTTGGATATAGGTTGTCTGCAATCAGTAAGAAAGAAAGATTTACCAGGAGAATATAATCAGAAAAATCCAAAATGTGGGACATCTTACAAGGCAATTGGCTTAGGCCCTTCACAAGTCAATATTTCAAGGGGATGAAAGGACAAAGGAATGTGACATTAAAAGACACTATTGAGCTGTAATAAGAAAATGCAAATATAAACTTTGGCTCTTAAATTGAGGATATAAACATTTTTTTAAAAGACTTTATTTATGGGGCGCCTGGGTGGCTCAGTTGGTTAAGCGACTGCCTTCCGCTCAGGTCATGATCCTGGAGACCCGGGATCGAGCCTCACATCAGGCTCCCTGCTCGGCGGAAGCCTGCTTTTCCCTCTCTCACTCCCCCTGGTTGTGTTCCCTCTCTCGATGTGTTTCTCTCTGTCAAATAAAATCTTTAAAAAAAAAAAAAAGACTTTATTTATTTACTTGTCAGAGAGAGAGAGAGAGAGAGAGAGAGAGAAAGAGCGAGCACAAGGAGGGAGCCGCTGAGCAAGGAGCCTAGTGTGGGGCTCCATCCCAGGATCATGACCTGAGCGGAAGGCAGACACTTAACTGATTGAACCACTCCAGGTGTCCCAAGGAAATAAAATCTTCTATTAAAAAAAGATACTTTTGGGCACCTGGGTGGCTCAGTTGGTTGAGCGACTTTCTTCTGCTCGGGTCATGATCCTGGAGACCCAGGATCGAGTCCCAGATCAGGCTTCCTGCTCGGCGGGAGGCCTGCTTCTCCCTCTCTCACTCCCCCTGCTTGTGTTCCCTCTCTGGCTGTGTTTCTCTCTGTCAAATAAATTAAAAAAAAAAAAAAAAAAGATACTTTTAGGGGTGCATGGGTGGCTCAGTCATTAGGCGTCTGCCTTCTGCTCAGGTCATGATCCTGGAATCCCAGGATCAAGCCCCACATTGGAGCCCGGTGGGAGGCCTGGTTCTCCCTCTCTCACTCTCCCTGCTTGTGTTCCCTCTCTAGCGGTCTCTTTTATTTATTTACAAATAAACAAAATCTTTAAAAAAAATACGATCTTGAAGTATTTACGGTAAAGTGCCAGGATGCCTCCAATTTGCTTTCAAATGGTTTAGCAAAAAACAAAAACAGGGCACCTGCATGGCTCAGAGAGTTAAAGCCTCTGCCTTCGGCTCAGGTCATGATCTCAGGTTCCTGGGATGGAGGCCGGCACCAGGCTCTCTGCTCAGCGAGGAGCCTGCTTCCTCCTCTCTCTCTGTCTGCCTCTCTGCCTACTTGTGATCTCTCTCTGTCAAATAAATAAAATCTTAAAAAAAAAAAAAGAAAGTTTTCAAATTAAAAACTGAGGGGCACCTGGGTGGCTCAGTCGGTTAAGCATCCAAATCTTGATTTCAGCTTAGGTCATGATCTCGGGGTTGTGAGATGGAGCCCCACATCCCCACATCGGGCTCTGGGCTCAGCAGGGAGTCTGAGGATTTTCTCTCCCTTTTCCTCTTTCTCTCCCACCACTCACGTCTTCTCTTTCTAAGGGAACCAAAACAAAACTCTCATGAGAACGACTTCTTTCACCATCTAATTTCAATTCTTTCATTGCCAAATCGCATTGATTGATATTCACATCCCTGACTTTATTAGCACTTATTTCCTCAACTCCCTTCAAAATGGCTTTTACCTCCAGTTAAATGACACTCAAAAAAGTCACTGTTGTTCTTTCTACTTCCTCATATTCAAATAGCACTTAATAATTTTCAGACCATTTTCACATTTCCTATCGTTTGCTCCTTGCAACAATCTTTCACAATAATACCAAATAGGTTAGGAAAGTATTATTTTCCATTTTCTCATTCTTAATTTCCCATGCATTTAAATTATTATAGTACACACTTACTGCAATGAAATTCAGACAAACCAGAAGTGTCTAAAATAAAATGAAATGTTTCTTCCTACCCTATGCCAACACCTCCCCTCCCCCATCTCAAATCCTTGATAAAAGCACTGTTAACAGCTATGTATAGAAAAATGAAACTCGACCATTCTCTTAACACCACACACAAAGATAAACTCGAAATGGATGAAAGAACCCAACGTGGTCTTGGAGGAGAACATAGGCAGTAACCTCTTTGACATCGGCCACAGCAACTTCTTTCAAGACACGTCACCGAAGGCAAAGGAGACAAAAGCGAAAATGAACTTCTGGGACTTCATCAAAATAAAAAGCTTCTGCACAGCAAAGGAAACAGTCAACAAAACAAA
>PITA01018859.1:0-39221 GCA_004023965.1 Spilogale gracilis | reverse complement strand
AAAGAGAGAGAGAGATCACAAATAGGCAGAGAAGCAGGCAGAGAAAGATGGGGAAGCAGGCCCCCTGTCAAGCGGGGAGCCCGACACGGGACTCAATCCCAGGACCCTGAGATCATGACCTGAGCCAAAGGCAGAGGCTTTAACCCACTGAGCCACCCAGGCGCCCGAGTCTATCTGGATTCTTACACCAGTTCTGACCTACTTGGTGTTATGGGTTGAATTGTGGCCCCTGAGAAAGATACGTTAAAAGTCCTAACTGCCAGTACCCTGGAATCTGAACTTATTTGGAAACAGAGTCATTGCAGATGTAAGTAGTGAAGTAGGGTGGGTCTCTAACCCACCGTGACTGGTGTCCTTATAAGACAACAGCCATATGAAGACAGAGAAATACAGGGGAAATGACATGTGACAAAGAGATTGGGGTTATGAAGCTGCAGGCCAAAGAATGCCCCAAATTGCCGGCAAATCACCAGAAGGTAGAAAGAGGCAAGGAAAGAGTTTTCCCCGCCATGTTTCAGAGGGAGCATGGTCCTGTGAACACCTTGATTTCAGACTTCCAGCTTCCGAAACTATGAGAGAATATATTTCTGCCTCTGCATTCCTGGGGGAGGTGAGAGAACCTACTGCTTAAGAATGCCCTTCTGGGGTGCCTGGGTGGCTCAGTTGGTTAGTCACTGCCTTCGGCTCAGGTTGTGATCCCAGAGTCCTGGGATCAAGTCCCACATCGGGCTCCTGGTTCCGCAGGGAGTCTGCTTCTCCCTCTGACCTTCTCCCTTCTCATGCTCTCTCTCACTCTCTTCCTCTCTCAAATAAATAAATAAAATCTTAAAAAAAAAAAAAAAAAGAATGCCCTTCTGCCTGCATCTGACCCTTTGTCACAGCGATTTAGGATGTCTTTCTGCTTGGTCCAGTCCTTACTCTGTCCTCACCCCTAAATTACAGGATATTTCTTCTCCCATTCAGCTTTCTTTGTCAGCATTCACAGGGATCGGCAATACACTATGGACTGCCAGAACTGGAAGAATTACTACTGCTGTTGTTCGCACTACCCCTACTGGCTTACACTTCCTCGGTTCTGCTATGGGCCAGGCACGGGTAGAGCCTCATCTTCATGTCACAGAAACAGGCCTGTCTCAGTACCTCTGCCACACTCCCTGCGAGTGGGGATCGTGATTTGGTGTGAACATGGTACTGCAGCCAGGAGAAAGGAGTAGCTGAGAGTACTGAACTAGAGTTTGTGCCGTTCGTTTTAGCACTCGCCTTCGACAGGACCCCTGACACCAAGTAGATCTCAGGTGAGGAGAAGAAGCTGGCACCAAGTGGAACTAATGGAGAAAAGGATTACTTAGAGTTTGTGGGGGGGTTTTAATTTTTTATTTTTTTCATAACCCAGCCACACTATCCCTCTCCCCACCCCCAGCAACCCTCAGTTTGTTTCCTGAGATTAAGTCTCTTTATGGTTTGTCTCCCTCCCCGGTCCCATCTTGTTTCAATTTTTCCCTCCGTAACCCCCATGACCCCCACCCTGCCTCTCAAATTCCTCATATCAGAGAGATCATATAATTGTCTTTCTCTGACTGACTTCTTTTGCTTAGCATAATACCCTCTAGTTCCACCCACGTTGTTGCAAATGGCAAGAGTTCACTTTTTGATGGCTGCATAATATTCCATTGTATATATACAAACCACATCTTCTTTATCCATTCATCTGTTCTCCAAAGAAGACATCCAAATGGCCAACAAATACATGAAAAAGTGTTCAACATCACTCAGCATCAGGGAAATACAAATTAAAACCACAGTGAGATCCACCTCACACCAGTCAGAATAGCTAAAATAAATAAGTCAGGAAATGACGGATGTTGGCAAGAATATGGGGAAGGGGAACCCTCCCACACTGTTGGTGGGAATGCAAGCTGGTGAGCCACTCTGGAAAACAGTATGGAGGTTCTTCAAAAAGTTGAAAATAGAGCTACCCCACGACCCAGCAGTCACACTACTGGGTGTTTACCCTAAAAATACAAATGTAGTGATCTGAAGGGGCACGTGCACCTGAATGTTTATAGCAGCAATGTCCACAATAGCCAAACTGTGCAAAGAACCTAGATGTCCATCAACGGATTGCTTGGAGTTTTAAGACTCAGTGCTCTGGGGGGACCTAGGGGGCTAAGTCGGTTAAGCCTCTGCCTTCAGCTCAGGTTATGATCCCAGGGTCCTGGGATCCAGTCACACTTTGGACTCCCTGTTCAGTGCGGAGTCTGCTTCTTCCTCTGTCCCTCACTCCATTCTCCTGCTCTCTTTCACTCTCTCTCTCAAATAAATAAAATCTTAAAAAAAAAAAAAAAGATTCAGTGCTCTGGAGTGAGGGTGTGAGAAGAGATGGGAACCAATTCCCTCTCACACTACAGGACGAGCACAAAAAGAGCAGGAGCTATCTAGCTATCTGAGTGTCCCAAGAGCCTAGCATAATACCTGAAACATTGGTAGATGCTCAATAGAGGTCCTAGGTTCCAGGTTCATTTACTTGCCAATTAATGCTTAGATACAAAAGCAAGTGAGAAGTAGGTGGTAGAGTAAGAGTCTGAAGGGAAGAAAATAAGGTCATGAATAGGACATATATAGGCTTTAGGTAGTATTGGAAGCAAAATGAGGTCCTCCCACCAAGACCTATACATGGGGGTATGACTGGCCTTAAAGAATTTAATCAATAAAACCAGATCCATAATGGACCACAGAAGACACATGTAAAGTTACTTTAAAAATATAGAATGGACCAGGCCAGGGTTGACAAATATTTACTGACAATATTAATATTTTGTGTTTGTTTTTCACAGCCTTAGCATGACCCTTTGGAGTCGAGGGGTAATGCAGTTAAGAGATCATCTCACAATAGTACATGGTCCTAAGTGCCCATTTTTAACACACATTAGTTGCAATAAAACCCCATTCCCATTACATCATTTCAACCCTTGTCCTGTTACCACATTCATGGGAGAAAGCCTGACGCTGCAGCCTTCACAGCTCATTCAGTCTCTTGGTAAAGTTCTTCCCTATTTCTTGTAATCTCTGGAATCTGAAGACCTTCTGCTCCGTGTCTTGGCACATAAAAATCCCTCCAAGCCCATCAACAAATCAAAATACCGTAAAGCTCAGCCATGAATAAGGGGAAGGTGAGGGGGTGAGTGTTCTAAAACAAAAGAAATACAGGTTGCCACTAGGTCCAATCTTAAAGAAATAAGCAAATACATAGTTACGTTTTTAAAGTGGAAATAATAAACTATAAAATTTATGTAAGTGAAAAAAATAAAATTTATGTGATTACATATAAGGTGAAGAGATACACAAGAAAGGCAAGGTATATGCTTTTTTAAAAATGTGCTTTGGGGGGCGCCTGGGTGGCTCAGTGGGTTAAGCCTCTTCCTTCGGCTCAGGTTATGATCTCAGAGTCCTGGGATCAAGGCCCGTATCGGGCTCTCTGCTTGGCAGGGAGCCTGTTTCCTCCACTTTTTCGACCTGCCTCTCTGCCTTCTTGTGATCGCTCTCTGTCAAATAAATAAATAAAATCTTTAAAAAAAGAAAAATGCTTTGGGGATGCCTGGGTGGCTCAGTTGGTTAAGTGCCCACCTGTCTTCAGCTCAGGTCATGATCTCAGGGGGCTGGAATCGAGCCCCACGTAGGGCTCCTTGCTCATTGGGGCACCTGCTTCTCTCTCTTCCTCTACCACTCTCCTTGCTTGTGCTCTCTCACTCTGTCAAATAAATAAATAAAATCTTTAAAAAAATAAAAAATAAAAACAAGCTTTGTTTTATAATTTTGACTATGGAATCATTTAACATTTTGTAAAATTATAAAATAATTTTTAAACAAGCCCTAAAAATATAAAGGCACTTAAGTGTTTATCCATCTGGAAAATAATCATCCAAGAAGGAACTATTCCAAAGTGACTTTAACATACTGCAACTTTACTGAATATCCCTAGTGCAATCTACACTAAGGGCAAAAGATCTGCAAAAATGTCTTTACTATTTTTACTGATCATATTTTGGTCATAGTGTTGATACTGTTTTTCTGAAATTTTTATGTTTACAAAGTATAGAAAAGCAAATGGGCAGTTGGGTCATATTCTAACTCTATCATCCTTGGCGTCCTTGAGAATGGAAATGGCCAACATGAAGGGAAAAAAAAGGTACAAATGTAAGATAGAAGGGGTTAAAACTGTTTAATCCTGAGCTTGAATTAGAAGTGTCATTATGAAACCACGAGGCATTGTATCTTTTTGAAAACAGAGAAAAAGAATTACTTACTAATTCTATCTAGAAACAATGACCAGTCTAGTAGCACTGGTATCCCTGGGACTCGGACTGCAAAACACCATATCCCATTAAAAAAAGATCACGGCTCCCGATAGAAATGGGTGATTTTAGGTTTGGAGCTGGAAATAAAAGAGATAAGTCTAAGACACCTTGACATATGAACACCAAAGGAACTATCAAAGACTGCTGAGGTCACATCAAAAGGACTCAGAAGTCAATTTAAAGAACGTCCTTCTAGGCAAAGACACCCTCAATATTATTAATAAGGATTTTAGGGCACCTGGGTGCCTAATAAGGCTAATCAGTTAATAAAGATTTTAACCGTAATGGACTAAAACACATCAAAAATGCTTAAATCCTTAAGTTTGTAAGGATAATTTTAAAACCCTACTTGATTTCTTTTAGAGGCTACAAATGAATCAACTCATTATTTTTAAAAATAGTAAATGGAAAAAAAGAAGTAAACATTCACCCTGCCTTTCCTATGCAACCTGTACCCCTGGATAAACAAATATAGATAAGGAGAAATTTCTCTTCGTAGAAGTTTCCCAGATAATGAAGTAGAAATGAAGGTAGAATATCATTTTATAACTCCTAATGAATCAACAGATCTAGGCACCGAGCTTCAAAAGACTGTTATCATCACAAAAAAAAAGAGACACCCAGACCTCATGTACTTCCTGATGAAAGAACACAACACAATCTCTGAAGCAGACTTCCCAAAATAATGAACTGAAATCTGAGTAAGCCTCTGGACTCAACTCAAGGAAATACAGATGACAGAATAACATGTTACACTGCACTACAGAAATGCAATCAACTACATCTAGACTGGAATCTCTACAAAAAAAAACAACCTTTCTTTCACAATAAAAACAGAATTAGGAGAAGAAAAAAGGAGTAACCTATGGAGTAAAAGAAGCTATATAACACATATCAACCAATCATAATGCATAAACGTTATAAATAAATTTTAAATAGCACCCTATAAAGATACAAAGACACACACACACACACACACACACAGAGCCCAGAGAATCTCACAGAGGACAGATGCAATTTCCAAGCCTAGAATCCTATAACCAGAAAAATTTCCTTCAAGAATAAAGTCAAGGGTGCCTGGGTGGCTCAGTGGGTTAAAGCCTCTGCCTTCAGCTCAGGTCATGATCTCAGGGTCCTGGGATCAAGGCCCGGTGTCCGGGTCTCTGCTCAGCAGGGAGCCTGTTTCCTCTGCTCTCTCTGCCTGCCTCTCTGCCTGCTTGTGATCTTTCTGTCTGTCAAATAAATAAATAAAATCTTAAAAAAAAAAAAAAAGAATAAAGTCAAAAGAAAAATTCACCCCAAAATGGAAATGGTCTAACTATTTCAGTTAAGGGACAACTATTTTTAAAAAACACAATTATTAAGAGCAGTTAAAAAAATAAAACCCAACTATATGCTGCTTATAAGACTAATATTGAAAATGAAAATACAGGAAAGTTTAATCTAAAACGGTACGGATCCTAGGCTTATCATGGGGATCACTTTATAACAATAAAAATATCAAATCACTATGATGTACATCTGAAATTAATAGGATATTGTTTGTCAATTAGACTGCAATTAAAAATAAAATAAATTAGGGGGCGCCTGGGTGGCTCAGTTGGTTAAGCAACTGCCTTCGGCTCAGGTCATGTTCCCAGAGACCCGGGATGGAGCCCCATATCGGGCTCCCTGCTCAGCAGGAAGCCTGCTTCTCCATCTCCCACTCCCCCTGCTTGTGTTCCCCTTCTCGCTGTGCTTCTCTCTGTCAAGTAAATAAATAAAATCTTTAAAAAAAAATAAAAATAATAAAATAAATTATGATAAAAAGATACATGCAAACACTAATTGAAAGAAGTCACTATATATTAATATCAGACAAAATATACTTTAAGGAAAAGCATTATTAGATATAAAAATAATAGATTTATTTGAGGCAGAAAGTAAGAAGAAATAATCAAGATAAAAGCACAATCAGTAAAATAGAAAAAATCCAAGAGAAAAGAACAACTTAACCCCAAAGTTGGTTCTTAGGAAAGACAAAGGCAATTGGTAAACATCTAGGGAGACTAAGACAAAAATGAAGAATGCACTGATAAATAACAGGAAGAGAAAAGAATCACTAAATATGACTCAGTCTTCTAGATAAGATTGTATTACAAACAGCTTTGTAATAAATTTGAAGATTTTATGAAATGGGCAAATTCTTAGAAAAAATATAACTTAGCAAAACTGACATAAGAAAAAACAGTAAATTTAGCAATCATTTACCATTAAATAAATTGAATCAGAAAATAAATACCTTCCACAAAAAGCAACAGCAACAACAATGAAAAAAACCCTGCAGCCCATGTCTCCATAGGCAATATCTGTTAAATATTCAAGGAAGAAAAAATTCTAAACTTACACAAATTATTCCAAAGAATGGAAAGTGATGATAGAAGCCCAACTCATTTTATGAGGGCAATAAAACCATGACAGTAAAACAAGAAAGGAAAATTACTGGCAAATTTCACTTATAAACCCAGATGCAAAAATCCCACTACATATGAAAATTAAATCTAGCAATCTAGAAATACGTAAAGAGTAATACATTATGACCAGTTGGGTTTATACAAGGAACGTGTTTAAAATTAGAAATAAATCTATGTTTCAACGTATTAGAGATTGAAGAAAAATAATCATCTCAATAGATGGGAGAATTTTTTTTTAAAAGATCTTATTTATTTATTTGACAGAGAGAGAGAGAGAGAGAGAGAGAGATCACAAGTAGGCAGACAGAGAGGAGGAAGCAGGCTCCCCGCCGAGCAGAGAGCCCAATGTGGGCCTGGATCCCAGGACTGAGATCATGACCTCAGCCAAAGGCAGAGGCTTTAACCCACTGAGCCACCCAGGCGCCCTAGATTGGAGAATTTTTCTAATAAAACTCAGAATCAATGTAATTTTTTTTTCACTTAGCAAACCAGAAATAGAAAGGAAATTAATTAATCTGGTTAGCTACAAAAGAAATGTTCAGCAAATTTTTTATCTTTTTAAATTATTTCTTAAGTAATCTCTACACCCAACATGGGGCTGGAATTTACAACCCCAAGATGGAGAGTTGCAAGCTCTACCAACTGAGCCAGCCAGGTGCCCCAAAGTTTTAAAATCCAGTTCCTTCTGTATTCAAACCCCATTCACTTGGCCATGTTTTAATGCTTCCTTTTCAAATAAACCCAAGAAGTTGAAAATGGCTGGAAAGTAGCACATGAGAAGGAACATTCTTCGAGACAATGGTCATTAGATAATTAAGGTCAGACAGTGAAGGGTCTTAAATGCCATGCTAAAGAGGTTGTTTGTTTTCCTGAGAACAGTGAGATGACACTGAAGGTGAAAGGTTGGCTTAAGCAGTAGAATGACCAAATAAAGCTTCTTTCAAAGAATCGTTCTGGCTGCAGTATAAATTTAGAAAGGGTAAGACTTCAATCTGGGAGATGAGAGAGAGAACAAGGGGTCACAAGTTCTGGTTCCTGTAGGAGCCAAGCATAACAGGAGAGAAGTGGGCCAGTTCTAAGACAACAGGGAGAGGTGAGAACTGTAGAAAAAGAAAAGCACGTATCACCATAAAAACCCACAATTCAGCTCCTGTCAATTGTTTTCATGCAAGAATATTGCCCAGTATTAGGTCTGTCTTCCAGTCAAGAAAACTTTAATGCATTTTTCTCATTTTCAAAATTGTGCGAAGCACACATACATGCATACACACACAACCAAATATGGGCCAAATCTGGTACAAAAGTCATCAGTTTGCAAACTATGGCTCAAAATAAGGTAATGCCTTATTTAATGCCTTAAGGTAATAGATGTGAAGAGAGAAAACAAACTCAAAGGTATTATGAAGGATGAATTGATAGTGATCAATTGGGTGGGGAAGAAGAGAGGGGTAACAATGGATGCCAGATTTCCATTTTGGTCACTGGGTGGATGGTATGTCATTCACTAGGCTGTGAAACACAGGTAGAAGAGGTTTAAGGGACATTCAGGTACCTTATAGCTCATCAGCAGAAGGAATGTTAAGACTGGGAAGACAGAAGTCATTTTCAAGCTATATGCCTCAGTTTTTTACCCACCACCACTTCCCATCGCTACATCTTCAGCTCAGCTGCATCAGTGATACCTGAGCAAGTGATGAAACAGGCAAAATCAAAGTGACATCTGGAAGTAAGCAGAGAAGTCTGAGAAAAGTTGGGTATATCTACCAATCAAATGGAACCATTTGTGGTGGGCTAACAGTGAGGTGGTGTGGTACTATCTGATGATGCCAGAATGGGAACACCCCTGGTGACCTAGGGTTACAACCAAAGTGGCCAATCACTGCAGGCTGTGAGATCTGGGTAGCTGAGCCAGCTGCGGACCTCAAAGTGTTAGAAAAATAAAGTAACAGAATCCCGGAAATACTCTCTCCACTTAAAGGAAGCTACATTTCAAAGATTGAGACTGACCTCTTACCCATTACACACCATCCCAGGTTGCTGGAACGTGAAGGCTAATTAACCTATCTTTATCCCAACCCATACTGGTGACGGGACTTCCTGGAGAAAGGAATTCTGCCATCTAGGACAACATGGATGTGCCTTGAAGGCATAATGGGAAGTAAAATAAGCCAAAGACAAACACTGTATAATCCTACCTACACATGGAATCTAAAAAAAAACCAAATTCACAGAAACAGAGCAGATTGGTGCCTGTCACAGACAGGAGGTGGAGGTGGTAGAAATGCGTGATGGTGGTCAAAGGTAAAAACTTCTAGTTATATGGTGAATACATCCTGGAGAATCACAGGCTGAAAAGGATTAAAAAGCTAAGTGGGAAGTGGCAGAGCCAAAGGGGTTTCTTAAAAGAGACCTCTTTCACCTGCAGCACAAAAGCCCTCACAGCTGATTGGCAGGCTGTGGATTTAATGAGTTGAATTCCAGAGAAGCTTATATAGTCAAAGTGGTACTGTTATGCTAAGGTCAGGAACCTGACTGGAAAAACCTGGAACCCTGAAGTATGGTATTAAGACATCTGGGTGGGAGCTCCCCCAATACTTGGTCTGCTGACTTCCACAAACAGAACCATGTTCACAGAGGTGGCCCATCAATCCCTAGCAAGAGCTAGCACCTCCTCCATGCAGAAGCCTCTCTTAAAGAGGGCCATTCTCACAAAATGTGTGGTCTTCCTCCCACAAAGCTGCCTCCAGCCTATTTTTATGCCAGGCCAAAAACTAGGGTTAAATCCCAGCATAACCCAGCTGATAATACACTAGGCCTGATAAGGGAGTAAAGAAATTGTACCTCAAAGAACTGTAAGAACTAGCTAGCAGTTATTGGTAGAAAGCAGGGGAATACCTGCTCACAGCCTGGAATTGGATTTTGACAGTACTTAATCAAGGGGACCAGAACATAAAATCGGTTAAGAAGTCACTGACTTGGAAGCATGTTCTCAGTACTCAGGATCTAACACTCGCCAAGAGCCCAGGGAATGGGAGTAAACTAGCTGCAGGGGTACCTTTCAGAAACCCAGAAAAAAATGATGGTGACACTCAGCAAATGAAAATGCTGCAGTTGCCCTGGCAAAGGAATCAAAAGGCACAGGGAGAATATGCTAAAATGGGTCCATTATGTGAGGCCCAGAGGACATTCTCATTCACCAAAGCCATCAGGTAAGAAGGGCACCAAAATCACTAAGTTCAATGAGCCTTCTCTGCAGGCCAGGACTGAGCATGGTAATAGCCACAAAGATCACAGGGTGACTAAATAATAGAAGTCAGGTGGGCAGCACTTTTAAAAAAGCATACCTCATTTTACTGTGCGTTGCTTTATTGCACTTCACAGATCCTGCATTTTTTTTTTTTTACAAACTGAAGGTTTGTGGCAACCCTGCATCAACCAAATGTATTGGCACCATTTTCCCAAACACATTTGCTCACTTTGTCTCTGTATCACATTTGTAATCTTGCAAGATTTCATTATTGTATATGTTATGGTAATCTATGATCAGTTAATTATGACTTGCTGAAAGCTCAGATGGTCGTTAGAGATAAAGTATTTTTTAACTAAGTTATGAACTTTTTAAGGACGTAACACTATTACACACTTAATAGACTGTAGTATAGTATAACTTCCATATGTGCTGGAAAACCAGAAAATCCACCTGACTTGCTTTATCAAGGTATTTGCTTTTACTACAGTGGTCTACAACCTAACCTACAACAGCTCCAAGGTACGCCTAAAAGAGACAACTTCTAGCATAGGTAACTCAATCCTAAGTGAACTTCAATTTTAACCCTATCTTTAGATTCATCATCAAAATGATCTTGACAGTTTATGCCTATCTCTGTGATCCAGCATTGGGCTCAACTTCAATGCAAACTTTTTACATACATTCCTAGCCCTACAGAATTTTGAAATGATCATCAGACTTTAAATGGGAAAAAAGAAATGCAAGTGGGAGTAGGTGGCACAGACAGCAAAATGAAAAGGAAGATTTTTGGAACTGGTAGGCTTTAATAAGGAAGTTTCACCCTTTCCATTTATTTCTTACAGGTTTTTATCTTATCTTCCAAACCAAGTTACTGAAAATGTATTTTACTTCTTGGGATGGAAGTTTACCTGTCCTGTTTTCCCTTTCCCATCAGAGACAACTCCCTAAGGACCCAATAAATATATAGAGACACATTCAAATACAAAGAAAACATGCATTCAATTGTTTTACATTTTTGTAACATTTTAACATTTAATAGAAACTATATACAATAATTTTTATTGTATCTTACATAAGATAGCCGCTAAAGAAATTTACATAGGTTAGAAGCAAGATGGATGATTAAAGAGGGCCCATTCCTGTGGGCTATTCTCAGAGATTATAGGTCAGAGTTCAGTGGAGGAAGGAGTTCGGATTACCAATCAGGTGAGAGGTGAAGAAAAGCTAAAACACAGGCCCTTAGATAGAGATAATCAGACACCGGGTTCGATTAATAACCCAAGGGTACATTTCTCCTACCTAAACACCTATGTGTATTTGTGCCTGGATTTGGGAATTCCCATTACAAAGATGTCCCTCCCCTTAAGCACAATCACAAATACTCTCTCAATCCCAGCAGCTCTGACAGGAATCACCTATCTCTCTTCCTTACGCAGAATGGGAAGACACTATTGGTCCCTCCCCAACAAATCTGGTTTTTGTTTGACTACACACTCAATAAACCAGAAGAAAAATGCTGTAGTCTGAGTTGTCCTCCAGTGAGAGACAGCCATAAATACTTGTTTAAAGAATGAAAAATCCAAATCCACCAAAGTCAAATGGTTCCCCAAACAAATTATCAACTGATAGAAGAGGGTTCTGGCTTCCCATTTGTAGTAGCCACTCCACGCTGAGGCAGTGATGCAGACGCTTTCTCAGAATTTCGAGACCCCTGTGATCTGCACCCATCTCCAGCCATCTGCATCTGGCCCTGTTAAAAGAAAGTCACTTTGGTTACACATCTATTCATTACGGTCTGAAACATGAAGCTGACTTAATCAAGATCAAGACAGCAGAAATACAGTAAGTCTGAGAGGCTGCTCTTCCCCGTACTTAACTATCTCTGACCCTTGGAATCAGTAGCCATGACATGTAGCATTCTTGAGGCCCTCCCAGTGGGAGGGAGAACTATGGGTTGTTTCTTCCAATGAAACAGCCATTCTCTGCTGAGATTCCAGAATAGCCAGCAGATCACAAGAAGACAATCCTTTGGGCCTCTGCTTGAAACCAACAGCTATAGGACAACTGCTAGTCTTCAGTCAGGGCCATCAGTACCACAGCCAAGGCTCAAAGAAAGAAACCAAATCACATTACTTGTCCTTAAACTATGATGAAAACAATTCCAGTGCTGAACTCTCCCTTTAAAAAGAACCATTTACATAGATTCCTTGTCTTAACCTCTTCTAGTTAACTAAAGAAACATGTGTTCTCCTCCCTGAGATTCTGGGACTAGTGGTGCTCTCTTTAAGGGCCCACTTAGAGTACTGCTATCTGAGGCACCTATATGGTCTACTTGTGATTGACAACCCCACTCACTGCGAGTATTGCGAGTACATGCTAGCCACAGCCAGCAGGGAGACCTGCGCCTGGATGGGGCTGTCCTTCACTTGCCAGAATATCCACTGGGCCTTCAGCAATTTCTTTGACTGAGTGATCTTCAAGGGTTAGTGAAGGATCAAAAAGTAAGGGTGAAGGAGGGCATTGCATACTGTCACCCACAACATCCAAGTCCTAGGAAAAGAAAGAGAACAGCCTATCAGTAAAACCAAGGGAACCAACAAGCTAAAGCTGACATATTTTTCAACATATCTCAAAACAACTTTCCCATATTTCCCTCACCCCCTTGCCTACATTTAATCAAAAAAAAAAAATATTTTTCCCAGAATGTCCAACAAATGGGATAGGATCCAAAAGCTCTAAAAGCTTTGCTTGCTGCTGAGTATAAAGCACAGACTACTAGCTTTAAAAAAAAAAAAAAAGTATTTTCAAACAGTAAAATTCAAAGACAAAAAGTAGAATAGTAGCTACCAGAGGCTGGAGGGAGAGAGGAAGCAAAAGTTAATAGTTCAATGGGCACAGAGTCTCAGGGCTGATAGAAAAGTTCTAGAGATGGACAATGGTGACAGCTGCTCGATACTGTGAAAGTACTTAATACCACGAACTGTACATGTAAAAATAGTTAAAACAGTAAATTTCATGTTACAAATCTTACCAAAAAATTTTATTTAAAAAAAAAAAAAAAGTGTATTCCTTGCAAGACTAACTGTAGTCATCATCTAAGTTCCCCAGTGGTGAATCTAACATGGATAATCAGCATAATCACAAACTAAAAGTTTTAAAAGATTAAAAAATATGCGGGGTGCCTGGTTGACTCTGTCAGTAAAGCATTTGACTCTTGATCTCAGGGTTGTAAATTCAAGCCCCATGATGAGCACAGAGCTTACTAAAAAGACCAGATAATGAAATTCCTTGATTAATGTCCTAATAGTCTAACAGTGAACTATGTAGTATTATCTGGATTAAGTCCCTATCACGACCAAGAAATCCCTAATTCTTAAATAAAACATATGTCAAATGCTCTTTTTTAAAAAAGGCAGGGGAGGGGCGCCTGGGTGGCTCAGTTGGTTAAGCGACTGCCTTCGGCTCAGGTCATGATCCCGGAGACCCGGGATCAAGTCCCACATCGGGCTCCCTGCTCGGCAGGAAGCCCGCTTCTCTCTCTCTCACTCCCTCTGCTTGTGTTCCCTCTCTGGCTGTGTTTCTCTCTGTCAAATAAATAAATAAAATCTAAAAAAAAAAAAAAAAAAAAAAAAGGCAGGGGAGCACCTGGGTGGCTCAGTTGTTAAGCATCTGCCTTTAGCTCAGGTGATGATCGTGAGGTCCTGAGATGGAGTCCCATGTTGGGCTCCCTGCTCAGTGAGGAGTCTGCTTCTCTGTCTGCTCCTCCCCCCACACTACCACTACCCCCCCCAATCCTCTCTCAAATAAATAAAACCTTTTTTAAAAAAATTAAGATAAAAATTAAAAAAAGAAAGAAAACCATAGTCCATAAACTATGTTCTTCCAACTGAACGAGCCATTCACACTGGGACGCTGAATGGCTAACGGACCACAGAAACACATTACTCTTGGCTCCTGTTTGAAACCAACAGCTACAGCAAACCACTGGTCTTGATTCAGGGCCAAAAGCACTGGAAAGCCACAATGTGTCAAACTGACTTTCCCCACTACCAAGTCTACTACAAAATTCCCTTCCCAGGAGTGAAAATTACAAAGGGCTTCTACTCCTCTATCCCCAATCCACTTTATAGAGGCTCTGTTTCCAGTAATCTAGCTTTTACAAAGACTTAGTTCTATGCTTTTTAAATTAAGTCTAAGCATTTGAAACCCTTTCTTTGGTGTGCTAATGACCAAATTAAGTATCACATTTCACTATAATTAAGGTAAAAAATATTAAAGGATGTATGACACTGAAACTTGCTCAATTATTTTTTAAGACTTTATTTGACAGAGAGAAACACAGCTAGAGAGGAAACACAAACAGGGGGAGTGAGAGAGGGAGAAGCAGGCTTCCTGCAGAGCAGGGACCCAGATGCAGAGCTCGATCCTGGGACTCTGGAATCATGACCTGAGCTGAAGGCAGACGCTTAACAACTGAGCCACCCAGGCGCCCCAAAACTTGCTCAATTTAAGCACAAATTCAGAAAAGGATATGTTCAGTTACCTCACATCAATTTTAGATGTGTTAGAAACCATTCATTCATTTATGAAAGCGTAAGTGGGGGGAGGCACAGATGGAGACTCTTCAAGCCTGAAATCATGACCTGATGTGTTAGAAACTATCTATTTATGAGGGCATGTGAGTGGGGGGTGGGGCAAATGGAGAGAATCTTCAAGCTGACTCTTACAACCCATGAGATCATGACCTGAGCCAAAACCAAAAGTCCCACAGTAAACTGACAGACCCACCCAGGTGCCCCTAGAAACTTCTGTACTATCCACAGAAACCAGTATTCTCACGTGGTTAAGTCTGTGAACTGTTTTCTCCAATTCTTTTACTATGTACAATTATTATACAAATAATTAACTTGGCATTTATAAGAACCCATTTAGGGATGCCTGGATGGCTCAGTAGGTTAACTGCTGCCTGGGATGGAGCCCCAGTGGGCCTCCTTGCTCGGCGGGGAGCCTGCTGCTCTCCCGCTCTCTGGCAAATAAAAAAAAAAATAAATGAATAGATGAAAATAAAAGAACCCATCAGGCATAAAGTTTCCAAGTCTCAAGATGACAATGGTATGGAAACATTTTCTAAGCAAAATAGATACACAAAAGGCTTTTCTCACATATTCCTGTTGTCTGTTACAAGAATTAAAATTGGGGAAAGGAATCTAAAACAAGAAGAGAGCATCAGCAGAAATGCCTATCACAACAGGAATATTTAGAAACATAAGTCCAGGGGCGCCTGGGTGGCTCAGTTGGTTGAGCGACTGCCTTCGGCTCATATCATGATCCCGGAGACCCAGGATCGAGTCCCACATCGGGCTCCCCGCTCAGCGGGAAGCCAGCTTCTCCCTCTCTCACTCCTCCTGCTTGTGTTCCCTCTCTCACTGTGTTTCTGTCAAATAAATAAAATCTTTAAAAAAAAAAAGAAAGAAAGAAAGAAACAGAAGTCCATCAGGACATAAAGACAGAATCCACATTTTGTTCTAATCTCAAAAACAACACACAAAAGTAATAGGATTATGGTCTTAGACTGTTACTTGCCAAACATCCTTGGATCAAGGCACAGTAAACAGGCTATAATATCTGGAATGAAAGACTGAATTTTAACCTAAATTAATATCTAATACCTGGTCCTCCCATAGGTAGAATTGCTAGAAATTATTAGCAAGTTATAGAAATGACATCTAAGGCAGAGGTACAAACTAAGATTGCTTGGTGAAATTCATACAATTAAGAAATCATTTCTTCCCCAGCAAAACTGTAATATTAACAAATATATCCAGGATTTATAGGAGGACAAAATTTCTTTTCTAAAACTGAATTTTGTTTCAACATTTTTTGGAGAATTTTCACCTCCAAAGATTAAGAATAAAACTATACTTATAATGACCAATATGATTTATCAAAAGTATATTAAGATGAACATAATAGATGATCAAGTATAAATGGTTATCATTTTAAACGTCTAAAATCAAAGGTCCATCTTAAAAACCCACTGGAGGGGCGCCTGGGTGGCTCAGTTGGTTGAGCGACTGCCTTCGACTCAGGTTATGATCCTGGAGACCCGGGATCGAGCCCCACGCCCCACATCGGGCTCCCTGCTCGGCGGGAAGCCTGCTTCTCCCTCTCTCACCCCCCCCCCCCGCTTGTGTTCCCTCTCTAGATGTATTTCTCTCTGTCAAATAAAGGAAATCTTAAAAAAACAACAACAAAAAAAAAAAACCCCACTGGAATCCAAAAATAAGGTTACTCTCACACATTAAAAAAAAAAATCCAAGCAATAAGAATCAACAGATTTGACAATGTTCTTAAGTATTTTTAAAGACTTTATTCATTTACCTGAGAAAGAGAAAGAGAGAACGCGCACGCACACAAATGGGAAGAGGGGCAGAGAGAGAGAAGGAAAGCCAAAGAGACTCCCCACTGAGCGCAGGACAGATCATGACCTGAGTCAAAACAAAGACTCAGACCCTTAACTGAATGAACCACCAGGCACCCCTAAATATTTTTAAAATTAAGATTCCTTAAATGTCAATTTCACATATAATCACAAATCTTATAATCTCTAATATTTTGTGTAAAAATTCTCCAAAGAGCAACACTAATATAACAAAAACAGGTGAAAGGGGAAAAGCAAAAAGGTCAAAGAGAAATGGCTCTAAGAAATTATGAGATGAAATAAAAGTTACTACCCTAATATATCTACATAAAATACATGTGCTAGTTTTTACATATGCACATTATCTGAAAAGAATGTGGTGATGCAGTGCTTACTAGGTTAACTTTTAGACCTTACAAAGTTGCTGTTACTAAGTTAAAAAAAAAGGGGGGGGGGGTAGCACATCTGCACCACCTCTACAAGTGTTTCCTCACATTTGAAGTGAAGGAAGTGGACAAAACTGTCCTTATCAACAAAGGGCTATCTGTTCATTTACACTCTTCAACATAATCTCACTGGGAAAATTTGAGAAATACTGAGTATGTAATAATGTCCCATTCTAGTTTTCATATTCTATGAAATCTGTGTACAAGAAAATTTTTAAAAAGCAATTATAATCAGGATTGTAATAAAAATTATATCTTTATTATAAATGAAATAATGGAAAATGTTTAATAAGATCATATGTAACCAAAAGAGGGGAGAGGGGATCGTGGGGAAAAAAAGATTAGAACCAGTTTATTCTTAATACCACCTTTCTTTTTCAGATATTACCCTGTCCTGATATATTCTTTTTAGCAAGCAATACCCTTGAAGCCACCCAAACTTTGCTTCTACCGTTAGCAAATAATCTTGCAACCTATATGAAATTTTCCATTTAGATTTGTTACATTAAACATGTCACGGCTATATACAACACACCTTTATTATGAAATTCAGGCTTATCTTCAGAACAAATAATGAAGACCTTTATCCAGAACACTATTAAGTAAAGTGCTAAGATAGAGAGAGTATGTCAACTGATCCCTGAGTCTGATAGTAGGGTAGTGCTAACTAGGGGAACAAATAAAATCAGAGACAGGTTTATGGGTTGGGACCAATTCAGGAACAAGCTTAAAAAAGCAGTGTACATACTTAAAAGGATGTAAATACTTAAAAAGAGATCACGGTTGTTCTAGTCCATTCACAACAGAATCCACAATAACACATGAAAAATAAAAGCCAACAGCCAGAGCCAGGTTTAGAGTCATTTCGGGGAGAGGGGGGTGGTATTAACCTGAAAATTAAACCTTTACTAATACAGAGCAAACACACAAAAGCAGATACGAGAACTCATCTGTATTATTAAGATTCTAGTGAATCACTCACCTTGTGGATGGGTACCAAGTTTCCTGGCTATATCAAATCCAACCATAATCTTGACTCTCCAAGCTTCCCATAGTTTACAATTTAATTCATTATCACTCCCTCAGAAAAACTCCTGCCAATTTAACAGTCTCTAAATCAATATGCTAACATATAAATACAACCATACATGTATCATTTCAAAAACTTTAACAAGTCTCCTGAACACAAAAACTAACCTAGTCTCACCATTAATAAAGAAGGCCTTGCCTCAAGGGCCAACCAGAGCAGAGCTTCTCTAACTTACATCACTGAACTCCAGAGGTAAACTCTCAGTGGGCTGAAGCTCGGCAGCACTCAAGTACAGATCCATGGGGCCGGCTTCCAGATCGTCTGGCACAGACAGTACCTGCTCGGGCTTATACATCTGAGGAGGCAACTGGAAATGCAGTGGGCAGCAGGGATCCTCAGAGAGGCTTACAGGAACTGGTTTGTTGCAGGGTACCTCTTCAGACCCCTGGCAGCATTTGAAGAGAACCTGATTCGTGTCCTGACAAATATCTGTAGAAAAATGGTCAAGGGAAATAAAATGGATCTACTGCAGGCACAAAATACAAGTGTTGTCTGCCATGTAAAATTCAAGATCTGCACTACAGAGGACCATCGGTTACATATGAAACAGAACTGAATACAGTTAGCAATTTTTTTTAAAGTTCTTCTCAAAGTGTCATTCACTAGCATCCAATTATAGCTCTACTGGTAATTTAAATCTAGTCCCCAACTTACACTTCAGGATCCCAGTCATTTAAACTAGACACTAATCTTGTTCTCACTTAGGAGAGTCAAACACAAAACATATGAAAACACTGCTAAGCAAACAGCAGTAACAATCCTAGGAATCTATACCTATTCAAAAGAAATGTGCTCTGGCAAAGGCAAATAGCTCACAGAAATACTACCAAGGCCTCCCAAGAGTCAAGAGATAAGTGTTGTTTCTGCTTTGTTAAGCACACTGGCAAAAAAAAAATTGCAAAAACTTTTTGATTCTTGTTTCCAAAATGTTTACATGATATATTTAAAGCAGCAGGCAACTGGGGAAAACAGAAGCTCTAGTAACAAAAAAATAAACTTCCATGCCCCCCCTGTTTTTTGAGGGGATAAGGATGCTAGTGCAGGGGAGTTCTGCCATGGTCCCAAACAGAAAGAAGGTAATTTTGCTTATGAGGTCCCATGGAAAGGAAGTACCCCAGGAACACTCCAGGAGCACTAACAACTTCTACAGAAAAGGGCAAGTTTCCAAGTTGCCAAAGCAGCTCTGTAGGATGGATCAAAATTAAATTGATTAGATAAAACAACAAAATTTAGTTCAAGTTACCCTATGAAATGTTTTATTCAAGTAATAACCATTTCTTGACATCTTAACTACATGGTTTTCCTCCCAGATTAACAGACAACTGTTATTTCAAATGTGGGCTTATTTTTAAACCAGAAAGCACAATGTTCTATAAACTAATTGTACCCAGGATTATGGAATTATGGGTAAACGGTAATTTCTAAAAATTAAAGTCTAGCATATATTTTTAAACCAGATAAAACTTCTTGAATACAGCCATTTGTTTCAATCAATTCTCAGAAACTGAACTCTTAAGGCAGGGTTTCACAACCATAGTAACTACTGACATTACTGGCGGTTCTGTGCATTGTAGGATGCTGAGCAGCATTCCTGGTCTCTACCCACTAGATGTCAGTAGCACTCTCATCCATAAATTATAACAAGCAAAACTGTCTCCACACAGGGCCACATGGGAACCACTTCTCTAAAGGAACAGTAAATAGTAAAAAGTAAACAATATTTATTGAATGAAAATGAACAATCAAATGAACAAGCACATGAATCTAACGGAAACAACCAGATTTGCATTCTCTATGTGCTTAAGAAAACCTGAAGTCTCCCATATGCTTAAAAAGTCCAATCTTATTAATACCTAACATCAATCCATTAAATTAAATGTTTCAATCAGAACTTTTTTCACGGAATTCAAAGGACTTTCACAAGTCTCTTATTTAATACAATATCATGGAAAAACCCTCCCCCATCCTCCTCCACCCTCTTTCCTTTCCAATGGGGACAAGAGAGACAAAGAGAAGGGAATGGTTGACCTACAACTAGAGTCTGGGTCCTTCACTTTCAGTCCAGTGCTGTCTCCATTAGACCAGAGTAAAGAGTTAACAGGTCACCAATGGCAGTCGCATCTTTCTCTGGGAATAGGACTTAAGGAAGGGTAAATGACTTAAGCAACTATGGAGTGGAAAGGAAAAAAAGCATAAAACAAAAGAAATCATACTTCCCTTCTCTTTTCAAACACATTTCATTTTCAGCTTTGCTTTTTAAATATTAATATCCTAATAAACTATGAGTATAATACTCTAAGTCTAAAAATTCCTTAATATCTGTAAATTGAGTTTTTCCTGACTTACAGAGTAATTCAAGCTCACTGAAGAAAACCCGAAAAGTACCAGGCTGAGGAATAAAGTGCATTCATAACCCACCAACAAAAAGTAGTCAATTTCTATTAATACCCCTCAGTATTTGATTATATGTAATTCCATATCCTATTTTTGTCACATTTTCCTGTGTCATTCATAAAGTCTGTTAAATCCAATGCTTACTGCCTAAACATATTCCATATAATGTTGTATCATAATTTTCTTCTCTATACCCCATTTTCTGAAAATTTTAAGGCTGTCTCCAGCTGATGAAATTTTATGTAAAAATATCAGTCTGCATTTGATTACCTCCTTAAAATAAATCCCAAGGTAACATTATCATATCAAACAATATGAATACATTGCCAAGCAGCTTTCTAAAAAGCTTGTACCACAGGACACCTGGGTGGCTCAGTTGTTAAGTGTCTCCCTTCAGCTCAGATTATAATCCTAGGGGATCAAGCCCTGCATCAGGCTCCCTGTTCAACAGGAAGCCTGCTTCTCCCTCTCTCGCTCCCCCTTTCTTGTGTTCCCCCCCCTTATCTGTGTTTCTGTCAAATAAATAAAAATAATCTTAAAAAAAAAAAAAAAGCTTGTACCACTTATCTTCCCATTGGCAGTATTTAGGACTCATTTACCACAACCTCACCAACTTGAAATTCAGCCATTCATTAAATATATATACACAAATATCAAACTCATGGATTAAAAATTTCCTTATTTCCTGTTTCACTTATGTACAGTGAAGATAAACACTTTTCAACATTAAGCCACCCTTTGCCTAATTATGTTTTGAGCATTTATCTTTAGTGTTTAATTACCTTGTGCAAGTATTTTGTATATTAAGGACAGTAATTCTTTATCAGATATTACAATAATAAACTGGTAAAATATTCAATAAACAGAAAAAAATTTTCCTCTCAGAAGACCAAGAGAAGATTCTTCTTTCCCTATTAAAGATACACTTCATTTCCAAATATTTTATACCTCTTGCCAGACAAATAAAATCCAGCAAGATTTAAACCTCTCAAATAACAAAGACCATCATACTTAACAAGTGCTTTTACTGTGAAAGTAACTTTCTTGATATCCATAATAAGGATGCACTTTCACAATCCAATAACTCAAAAAGTCTTCCACCTGATAAGTAAATGTGGTCTCATAGCAGAATCAAGAGATGCTATGCTATGATGGTTCAAAGGCAAACTAACTGGGAGGATGGGGAGTAGAATCATTCTGGTTTTGGAAATAGTAAGTTTCAGTATGAATGAAGTCTGAAGTCTAAAATATACAAATTAGAGCCCTGACCATACAAAAGGATAATTCTCAAAGAAAGGTCACAGCTCAGAACCTGTTTTTTGGTAGAAAACGCATATTAATTGTGTGTGTATATGTGTGTGATAACTGGATTTAACACTATTCTATTTCCAATGAAAAAGGTCTACCACAGATCTCTGTATTTTGGAATCCTAATACTAATCTACTATAAATAAATATTAGGTCACCCCTATCTCCAATTACTCAGATGTTTCTTTCTAATGAATTGACCATTACATTTCCAAAGTTCTGAAATGGCCAACAGACCATAGAAAGACATTTCTTTAGGCTCCTGCTTGAAACCAACAGCTTCAGTAAACTGCTGGCCTTGATTCAGGGCCAAACAAAACCAAAGACCTTCAATTAACCAAACTACCAGAGATTCCCACCAGCCTTTAGTCTAGCTAGCAAACTGAACTGAATAAAAAAGATACGGGTAAGGCAGTGTCTGGTCATTGGAAGAGACTGATTGGAACAACGAACATCATCCACAAAAGCCAAGCACCTCTGACTGGAACGAGTCGTATGAGCCTACAACAGAGAAAACAGATAAACAAACCGTCAAAACAAAATACAACCAACTGGGGCATCTGGGTGGTTCAGTTTGCATCTGGCTCTTTGTTTCGGCTCTGATCATGATTTCATGGGTTGAGAGATCAAGCCCCTGTTGGGCTTCCTGCTCAGAAGGGAGTCTGCTTAAAGATTCTCACCCTCTGGGATGCCTGGGTGGCTCAGTTGGTTAAGCCACTGCCTTCAGCTCAGGTCATGATCCTGGAGTCCCAGGATAGAGTCTCACATCAGGCTCCCAGCTCCATGGGGAGTCTGCTTCTCCCTCTGACCTTCTCCCCTCTCTTGCTCTCACTCACTCTCTCTCTCAAATAAAATTAAAAAAAAATAATAAATTCGTCCCTCTGCCCTCACCACATTCACATGCACTCTCTATTGCTCTCTAAAAAAAATAAATCTACCTCCCCAAAATTTGGAAAGAAAATACAACAAATTATCTATGAGAATAGTTATTTATAACATATAAGAAAGGTATGTCCACAGAGGCTAAAAAACTCAACATTTGACAACCTCAAGATCAAGAGTCTCTGGACTCAAGTCAGACTTTAGAAGACCGTAAAATGTCTTCACTATGACCTTAACTTTGTAATCAAAGCAAATACATACACCTTAGAGGTATAAACGCAAATTACCTGTTGGGCAGCACCATCTGTGGCCAGCATTCTGCGTTCCTTCAGCTGCCTATGTAATAAGGCTTCCACACCATAACGCTGACGATACCGCCGAAGACACTTCAGACGCTTTAAGTTCTCTCGTTCTTTGGCCAAAAGTCCCTCTGGGCCAGTTAGGAGACTACTACCTGGTGAGTCATAATAGTCAAGATGTTATGTGCCAAGCAACCAATAAAAGATGGCTGCTCCAAATAAACAAGAAATAGAGTAAACGTTAGCCATAAGATAGCTACTTTTAAAAGCAAATTCTCCTTCACTCCGGGTAGCAAGACAGATAAATCTAACTACTAGCAAATTCACATTGTGGAAAAAAAAAAAAATTCACATTGTGAACCCACAAATAGCTGGTTGGGATTAGCATAAAACTTGCCTAGAGCTTCATGTTCCACTTTGCGATTATGTAAATAACGTCGCTTCTTCTCTTTGAGCAGATGCTGAAGTCGTTTAAACTGATCAATGTACAAAGACTGCAAACGAATTAGCTTCTCACGCATTATTAGGGCAACTTCTTCTGCTGTGTAGACACCAGCATGTCTAAAATAAAACAGAATTCAGCAAAGAATAAAAAAAAACCATAATATTAAACCCAAGCTTAAAAGGAGAAAAGGGTAGAGAGGAGACTTAAGTTTGTTATTTAACAGAAGTCAGCACTGAGACCATCACCTTATTAAATATGAATGTTCCACACACAGCATTTAAGTTATTAAAAAACAAGTAATGAAGAAAATTCCCCAGCATGGATACTAATGTATGATCTCACAATATCAGGAAAGGGAGAGGTTTCATTATTTTTCCCCAATGATGTGCAGTTAAGAAATGAAGATTTAGAACATTCAAAATTTTTATTACTCTATAATCTTATTCCATTTCATAATTTAGTCACTTGTCAGGACAGCTTAAAATTTAGTAACATTACTATCAATATATTTTAGTAGAAATATAAAAAATAATAATTTCCACTTCTAACTTAAAATACATTCCTATATTTGAATTTATATGAGTCCTCAAAACACTGGTCCACCGTGGCTATTCACCATCCCCAGCTCATTTTCTTGACAAATTTCTCAAAATACAGCACCCTGGGGTAGCCCTTAATTGCCAAAGATCTAGATCCACAACAACTTTACTAAGCTTGGCCATCAATTATAAACAGAATTTTTTAAACAGTTATTCTAGGGGCACCTGGGTGGCTCAATCGCTAAGTGTCTGCCGTCAGTTCAGGTCATGGTCCTGGAGTCCTGGGATTGAGCCCCACATCAGGCTCCCTGTTCAGCGGGAAGCCTGCTTCTCCCTCTCTCACTCCCCCTGCTTGTGTTCCCTCTCTGGCTGTGTTTCTCTCTGCCAAATAAATAAAATATTAAAAAAAAAAAAAAAAAGACATTTAACAACTCTACTGACATCCCTAAAAATGCAAGTATTTTAGGAGGCTAAAATTTTTTTTTGTATAATCTCATAGGGGTATTAAGGGAAGCCTTGTATTTAGTTGTCTACTTTATTTTCCCCTTTGAATATTTCTTTTAGAGGAAATCAACATCAAGTACCTAGTCCTTTTAACATTTATACATCTCATAAAATTAACTGGTAGTTTTGTTTTGTTTTTTTTAAGATTTTATTTATTTGACAGAGAGAAACACAGCCAGAGAGGGAACACAAGCAGGGGGAGTGAGAAAGGGAGAAGCAGGCTTCCCGCCGAGCAGGAAGCCCGATGTGGGACTCGATCCCGGGTTTCCGGGATCATGACCTGAGCTGAAGGCAGTCGCTCAACCAACTGAGCCACCCAGGCGCCCTTAACTGGTATTTTTAAGTTACACTAGCATAAATATGTCCCCTGGAGACTGATCCACTCTAAATTACTACTGACAAAATCAAGTTTTCGGACCTTCGAAGTTGAGTTATTTACTACACCAAAGGACAGTCACTTTGTGACCCTACTGAGCATATACTTCTTCAAAGCAGCAAGTCTGGAATTTCCAGAAGCACAATGAGGGGAAAAAAAAGTTTGGTATAAAGTTACTACTATGAGAGAATCCGGCGAGATAACGAAAATTCCTTTCCAAACTACTTAGAGGAGATTTTCCAAACAAGTACTTCCTGAAGAGCTGACTATACTGACACACTCAAGAAAAACAGATGAAATTTTTTACTTAGAAAATGTAAACCTGGGCGCCTGGGTGGCTCAGTGGGTTAAAGCCTCTGCCTTCAGCTCAGGTCATGGTCTCAGGGTCCTGGGATCTAGGCCCGTATCCTGCTCTCTGCTCAGCAGGAAGTTTGCTTCCTCCTCTCTTTCTGCCTACCTCTCTGCCTAGTTGTGATCTCTCTGTCAAATAAATAAATAAAATCTTTTAAAAAAGAAAACGTAAACCTAAGTGACTTTTTATAAAGAAACTAAAATTCACTATCCCTCATACTATTTACTTCTACGCAAACTGTCAATGGATGTGTTAAGTACTCAGAAAGAACAAAGAAAACAAACAAAAAAAATTAAACTAGGGGTGCCTGGGTGGCTCAGTTGGTTAAGCCTCTGCCTTCGGCTCAGGTCATGATCCCGGAGACCTGGGATCCAGCCCCACATCGGGCTCCCTGCCCTGCGGGAGGCCTGCTTCTCCCTCTCTCATTCCTCCTGCTTGTGTTCCCTCTCTAGCTGTGTTTCTCTCTGTTAAATAAATAAATAAAATCTTAAAAAAAAAAAATTAAACTAAACCCAAACCATGAGACAGAAATATGAAACTGTGAGGGGCAATGCTTTTTTTTCTTTTTTTTACAACTCCTTAGGTGATCATGGGCTAAGTAAAGAGGAAAACCTTAGTAAAGATATAAATAGCCTGATCACTCACTTCTGGGTTTCTAAATCAGTTTCTCTTCTTAGGCATGAAACAAAAGGAAACTCGAACATCTTTTTATTTTTCTACTAGGAAAAAAAAAACCTCAAAAATAGAACTTTGCAAAAAAAAAAAAAAAAAAAAAGTAGTTATTCAAATACAATCACATCACTGTTCCTGAGTGCTTAAGCCAGGAATCCATTTACATCAATTTCCTCTTCTCTAACTGATCTAAGCATTTCTCAACCAACCTCCCATTATAGGTCCAAGAAATGTCCTACTTTCTCCCCTTTTTAATGTGTAGAATTTGATATCCAAAATGTTTCCAATTACATGACTTTCAAGGAAGAATATAATCTTGCTCTGCAGCAAGACAGTGACAAACCAGAACACTTAAAACATACAGAAGCTATTACTGTTACCAAATAGCTAAACTCTCTTCACCCCTCCTAGATTATTTATCTATTAATAGCATGCATTACTGTAGTCCACACTCTAACTACAAAAAAAATTGTAAAGCTTTATGTGGAGTTACAACTTACTTTAGGGGATCTTCTTGATCACTGTCTATGCTATCAGCTTCACTGTCAGGGTCACCTCTCCATGTCTGATCCACAGTAATGGGTTCCTGCTCCCCATCACTCCAGCTGTCTTCATCTGAGGCAAGGAAGGGAGAGCAGCCATTAAGACTTCCCACCTCTGTAACTCCACCACACAAAACTAGATTACTTAACACATCAATCCAAACATTAATGTTAATTTAAGAAGACAAACAAACAAATAAAAAGCCCTAACAACTTAGTTCAAAGGCACTGGCAAATCAAACTGGCTTGAAAAAATACAACCCTGATAAGATTACTTAAAACATAAATAAGGTAACATAATAAAGTGCCCTCAAAAGGACAGAAAGGTCAACTCACAATTATTCTTGATTCCTAAAATTACCTCACCTAACAAAGAAAAGCATAAAACAGCAATAAAAGAAATAATCATCAACTCAAGACAGTAAACCCAAGCACACGCTACTTCAAACCGAAAAGAACTGGTGAACATAGCAATCCTGGAATTCTCACCAACTTGTCAACGAATTACAATATTGTTGCATTATCACCTGCCATGTATGTTCAAGGCACTGTGCTAAACCAAAATAAATTCTTTAACTTACTTTTTCCTTTTTCATTCTAAGATTAAAGATCCTTACCCAGAATTCGGCTGGCTTCACTGCGGCTACTTTCTGGAGTCTGAGACCCCAGCTCTGTCTTAGCATAAGAGCTTAGCTGGCACAAGAGCGTTTCACCTACAGGCCCTGGATTGGTCTTCTTCATTTGAGCATGAAGTGCCAGGGCATTCCTTCGGGCATGTTCAGCACAGAAAGACACTCTAAGGAGACAAAATATGAACATTTCATACTCAAGTCCCTTCTTGAAAGAGTTCAACCATTTTCACAGTCACTAGTCTTTAGATCATTTTTAGGAAATTAAAATAACTATTATCTTAATTTATAAATTAAAAAGGCCAGTAAGGCAGAGCAACTCATTTGGTCAGGTCATCATCAGGTCAACTCATTTGGTCTTACTAAGGGGAAATGCAGGTAGCATAATAATCCGGTGTTTCATTCATCTAACACAACATCCCAACTATAAAAATGCTGACATCATCTTAGAACAAATCAGAGATCCATTTTCATCTCTCAAAACTGTTTCTGGTAACTCTACATTTTACTTCAGTATCAATCCCCTATAGGTAATAAGATGTAAGGCACAATTTTAAATCCAAAATATACGTGCAGAATTAACTAGCCAAGCTATGCTTCTGCATGAATACTTTTGCTTATATGATGAAAGCTACCACGCCTGTCCCAAGAGAATGCACATATACACAACAAAGTTCAGGGATGACCGAAAGAGCCAAGGACCACGGAGTTAAGAATAATCTAGAATATCCCCTTATTTTATAGACAAGGGAAAGGTCTAAAGAAAAAGTGAGTGGGCGAACTGGAAGTGGCCTCTTTGCAGTTTTCAACGGTTTTTATTTTTTCTCCTCAAGGATATATCCATAACCCCAACTTTAGAAAAACTCCAGCTATTCACAAGGCCACAATATACCACATCCCCTCTCCTTTTAAAAGTACAGGGCACCTGGGTGGCTCAGAGGGTTAAGGCCTCTGCCTTCAGCACAAGTCATGATCTCCTGAGATCGGGCCCCCCATCAGGCTCTCTGCTCAGTGGACAGCCTGTTTCCTCCTCTCACTCTGCTTGCCTCTCTGCCTACTTGTGATCTCTCTCCATCAAATAAATAAATAAAATCTTTAAAAAAAAAAAAAAACTTAAAGTACAAACGACACAGACTATACATATATACCCATCTTTCTTCTCAGGCTTTGGAGCAGCGCTGGGGCATCTTTTTCCATTCTTCGTTGATATATAACTACACTGCTTGAAGGGTGCATTCTTATCTTCAAGGATATGCTTAATGCAAAACTCCTGCCCCTCCAGACGAGGTTGCGAGCATGGGCGATGAGTGAATGAGCAAGACAGGGGTTCCTGGGACCTGGGCACTGGGGTGATCCTCCCCCGATTGGTCGGCAAGACGTGGATCCGAATCCTGTTCATACCAAAACCTGCAGGGTCACACAAAAGATCAAAAAGCCCTTACCCTTCCCGAAAATTCCTGATCTGCAACATTCGGGCAGACCGCGGGTAGTTTCCAAGACTGGCAGAAGTCACGCTCGGTAAGTGCCCTCCTCCCATGTCTCCCCTGGCCATCAGTCCATTTGTCTCACTTCAACTTGTCCCCCATTCCCACCCCCACCCGGACCACCAGCACGTCCTAAGAATCTCAGGCTCTCACGGCCGCCGCACGAGGAGGGAGCGCCCGCCCCACGAGGCGGCGGCAGCAACGCCGCAGCGCCGCGCCCGGCCTCCGCCTCCCTGCACGCCGCCTTTGTCCCGGCCCGCCTCAGAGCTCACGGCTGGGCCCTGCCCGTCCTCGGCCGCCCGTGCAAGCGCCATTTTGTCCTCCGGCTCTGGGCACCGGAGAATCTGGCTTCTGGAAGCCTACATGAAGAAATCAACCTCGACGCTGAGACAAAGAAGCAGCTCGGAGAGAGCAGGAGGGGAGAAGCAGCAGCCTAACTGCGGTAGCGAGATTAAGCACCGCCGCCATCTTACCCCTGCCGCCGCGCTGCGCCGCGCCGCTAGCCCCGTGGCCGCGCCGCCCGCTTCTAACTCGGCCTCGCTCCTTTCCACGCTCCCAACGCCTAATTGGCTACTGTGCCCATGGCTGTGTGTCGCCATTGGCCGAGGCCCACTACCTATCAAGTCTGGGGGGCGGGGATCCGAGAAAAAGCGCGGCTGGGGTGGCTAAGACAACCTGTCCGTCAGTCGGCAACTCCGCCCCGGGAACAGTGAGATTGACGGTACGCTGCCTGCGGGACTTGCTAATGTGGCGGGCTAGGCTGTTCTTCCAGCTCACGACGTGACTGCTTTTCTGGCTGCTTTTGGCCCTTGTGTAGACCCAGGCTGCTACTATCTCACCACCCTGACACAGCAGGTGAAAAATCAGACATATAGAGGCCAAAAGATCACTCTACAGTTGACTCTTACTGTTTATACACGAAAAAGCTGTAGTTTTCTTTTCTGAGCAGTTCATTTATTGAAACATTCAGTACTTACTGGAACCTGGGGAATTACACATATAAACCCTTGATTTTCAGAGCAACCCTGAGATAATAGAGGCTATTTATTTCCAGTTTTGCAGAGAAGATAACCGAGGAACAGAATGGACCTATATCTAGTAAATGGGACAAGGAGGTAGATTTGAACTCAGGCCACATTCTTTATCCTTAATTGCCTCTCATATAATATAGAGCATTAGACTGAGAATAAGGAAATATGTGTTCTGGTTTAGGCCCAAATTCTCTAAAATCCTCTACAATTTCATACTAAATAATGGAGGTATATAGAAATGGCAGACACAATCCCAATTTTATCATACTTCGAAGATTTTGTTAAAAGCATCTTTTTTCATCTCCACTACATCTCCTATAGGAAGGAACCAACAGTTTCTCCCTCTAACCTTCCTGGATCCTTTCCGCATCCCATCCTTCCAGTGCTTCTTTATCTAGTGTCAGTTTAAGAGGTTTCTCCAGCACCAATGAGCAGGTATGATTCACACTCCAAGTGAACACAGAGAATCTATAATGCTCAACAACAGTTTGGACACAAGAAGGGATTAAACCAAAAATGGCAGGGGGGGGGCGGGGAGGGGGCCGACAGTCCGAAGAGATGCCATTTCCAGATTAAGGTATCCCTAGAAGGCCCTTTCCTGAAATTCATTAATTCAACGAATATTTATTGAGCACTTAAGTGCCAGGCACTAGGGATACAGAGAGAAGAAAGATAACCCTGTTCTTTTGGAGTAAACATTCTAGAGCAGTTTGGAATTGTGGATGTAATACAAAATAATAACAACTGTGATTTATACACATAAGTAAACACTCCAACCCTCAGAAAGGGTGCAAAGAAGACGTTTGTTATAAACTCTGCACAACTCAAAACTGGTTGGAGGCAACCACATTACAGAATATATGGGGATTAGAATCTGCAACCAGGGGCGCCTGGCTGGCTCAGTTGCTAGAGCATGCAACTCTTGATCTTGGCATCCTAAATTTGAACCTCATGTTGAGTGTAGAGATCACTTAGCAATAAAATCTTAAAAAAATAAAATAATAAAATAAAAAGGAATCTGCAACCAAATGTAGTATCAAAAAGGAATATTAAAACTCTAATTAAAACTCTAGTAAACAATAAAGAGGTATTAGGAACTATACAGGGAAAAAACAGACTTTCCCTGTAATTAGAGTATCCACTATAGGTCTTAGCTGAAGAAAAAAAAAAAAAAAAAAACCCTCCTGATAAGTCCAAGACAGGCAAAAAATTGCTATTTAGAACCACTTCTAAGTAGGGAAGAGGAAGGATATTATTAAAGGGTTAAGATATTGGCAAATTCTTAGCATCATTTAACAAAGTAGATGGCTGTTTTTAATCCCTTTAATACTCTAATTATTGAATAGGTTAAAGTGGACCAGAGGCTTTTGTAAATAGAATTTGGCAAAGATGAATTCTTGAAGGAAAGAATTTTTGAGAATTTGGGGCTTGGGGGACCAATCCTAGAGAAAGGGGTTTGTGTGTGTGCACGTGTAACAGAGAGAGAATATGAATGAAGGCCAAATTCCTGCATTCTATAAGTCAGTCTCATTTCAGTATGACAACTCCATCTTCGCAGTTGGTTAGGCAAATACTGGGAATCATCTATGCCTACTCTTCCAACCTTACAGCAGATCCTACTGGCTCCAACTGCAAGATACATAACTTCTCATTACCTGGTCCAAGCCACTTTCATTTCTTAAAAGCATCTTAAACACAGCCGGCCAAGGGCACCTGGTGGCTCAGTCGGTTAAGCATCTCCCTTCAGCTCAGGTCATGATCCTGGACTCCTGGGATCCAACTCTGCATCAGGCTCCCTGCTCAATGGGGAGTCTGCTTCTCCCTCTCCCTCTGCCCCACCCCACCCTTGCTCACGTTCTCTAACTCACTCACTCTCTCTCCTTAAAAAAAAAAAAAAAAAAAAAAAAACAACTCTTAAAAGAAAAATTAACACAGGAGGCCAAATGAACACTTCAAAACCGAAGTCAGATCACATCACTTTTCTGCTCAAAGCTTTTCAGTGGTGCATTTCACTATCTTCACAGTGGCTTACACGACCTTACAATATCTAGCCTTCCGTTGCCTCTGTAACTACATATCCTACTATTCTCTTCTCATGTCCATATTAGCTACACTGGCCTCCTTGCAATTTCTCAAACATGCCACCATGTTCTCACATCAGAACCTTGCACTTGTTTTCTGGAATGAGCTAGTAATGTTTGTAAGAACATGGAGTAAACCAGCTATTCTCATGGCTTGCTCTCTCACCTCTTTCAGATCTTTGCTGAACTGTAATTTCATGAGTCCTTCCTTCCTTCCTAGCCATCTTATTTCCAATTTCAAGAGCCCTACTTAGCCACACACAGACATACAAAATACGTCACCCTTTCTCCACTTTGCATTCTCCAAAGTACTTATTATCTAACATACCAAGTTTTACTTACTTGTCTCCCCTACAACTAAAATGTGTAAATTCTAGGAGGGTAGGATTTTGATAGGTTTACTGTCATACTGTCATCAGTAAATAGTACATAGCACTCGATAGGTGCTATTTTCTAATGAATGAATAAATTTAAGGCAGGAAAGTACCTGAAACCACTCTTCAGAAAAGGTCTATCCAGTATTCAGTTTTAACTTGTTTTTATCACAGTGGTTTTACGGTTACCTGTTTGTTATGTGAAATGAAGGGGCTGATATACCACAGTACAAAAAAAGGCAGCACATGTAGGACATGTGACATAAACCAGATCAATTCAGAAACAAGCTCCAGAGCTATAGATTGCATGCAGTAAATACATGCCTCTTATACAGTAAATACAATCCACAGAAGACATAGAAAGGGCTTCAAACTTCCTTCATATCACTGAATGATAGAGATCAAGCCTATCTTACTCCACTACCAAGTGTCAGAGAGACCAGGATCATGTAAGCATTGACCATAAGATGAAGCCTAACTTCGTATCAAATAGTTTAACAAGCTCTATCAGTGGGGATCCAGTGGCACACCACCTTTATATCAATTTGTACCTCATCTATTGCCAAGGATGAGAGCTGACAGTAACCAAAGACAAATCACTAAACTTAGGGTTTTATAATATCATCCATTCCTTTATTCTATAGGTACTCCTCTTTTCTTTCATTCAAATCAGACCAGAATTCCTAAAATGTTAGCATCTTCCACAAAAGTTTCAGGAGAGGTACAGCAATCAAAAATCTTAAGTTGTCTTATTTTAGAAAATGGAAGGATGACCAGAACTCAAGTAATTTTTTTTTTCAGAAGTGTACATCATTTATTCTGTCAAATCGATCTTTTTTCCTTTTAAACTATAGCTTCTGCTAACTCCATAAGTTTGGAGATTTTAGCATAAGACTTCTTTCCCTTTAAATATGTAATTTACAAGATTTACCTTGTGTGTGTGGTTTTTATGCTCCAAGCAAATTACTATCAATTTTTCCAGGCACCGCCAAGAATGCTGTATTGAGTGAGGGTTTTTTTCTCCCCCCGTCACATCATACATTATACTATAACAGATTCACTGTGACAACCAAATCTTAGGTCTTTCAGGTGGTCCTAATTCCCAGAGATCTTGTGTAGTCAGAAAGTACACACTACTACCAAAACTAAAAACTGTAATCATAACTGTACAATGACACTTAAAGACTAATTTGAAGACTTAGGACACATAAACAATCAGGGGAGTGTTTTATCATTAACATTTATTGATGGGATGGATAAATACAGATTGAGAAACATACTTGACAGCAAGATATCAAACTGATAGCCAGACTATAAAATGTATACAACATCCTTTTTAAAATTTTTTAAAAATGTTTTTGAATTTTTTACAAAGAGCCCTTACTATAATGGTCACTTACATCCTATCAATCACATAAGAGCAGTAGAGATCCCAGGGGTAGCATCCAGAACTGAGGTGCCCCAAGGAGGACAGAGGCAACAGCAGAGTAGTATGCTGAGAAAGGACTCTTAAGAGCAATACAAAGAAAACAGACAAAAATATTACCACAAAATTGTACCTGAGTGACATAGATTGGTAAAGTATTTTACTTTTTTTTTCTTCTTCTTTGCTCTTTGGTCTGATAAGAAAACGGACAGTTTCAGGTATACAGAGTAGGGTAAGGGAAAGGTCAGTTTCAAATCCAGAAATCTAGGTTAACACTAAGTTAGGCTGCCGCGTTCTTTTCTTTGGGTGCTTAACCCAGACAGCACTTCCATCTTTAACCAATTTTAATGTGATCTACCACTAACCAGTTAGGTCCTCAGCAGTCAACTGAAGAGTTCCTGATAACCTGATGGAGACATACTTGCTCTGGCTTCAATAAGCATGCTGTCAAGCATCCCTCTCCATGCTTAACATGGCAACGGAAAACCCAAGAGTCTTTCTCTTTTCATTCAACCATAAATATGCACTCATAAAGGAGAAGAGCAGACACTGCTTTTTAGTAAACATTTTCTTTCCCTCCCTTTTCCAATGCCAAGTTCATATTAAAAACTTTAGAAACATTAAAATGGAAGGGTCTCCCACTTAGAAAATAATTTTCATTCCAGACCATCAGGTAGGATTACAGTACCATGCTTGTTTCAAACTCACAGCCACAGAGGGATAAAAGACAAAACTTGATAGTGTGATACAACATGAACATTTCTTAAACCATCAGGAGCAAACACTCAGTTAAAAGCTGGGTGTTAACAAGCAGCAACATGGGAAATCTGGGGAGGTATTAAAGTCACTGAAAACTTAGTTGGGACTGCAAAGGGCTTATTTCTCACCATGTAAATGGTTGCACAGACTGCTCAAATTCTCCAAAACCCAAGATGATATTTGTATTCCAACTTCAAGATGTTCTAGAATATCCCTTTTCCTAGCATTAGTATCAAGATAACTTATTGACAAAAGAATAATCCTTTAAAAAAATTAATCTGTTCCCAAGTTCCCACAATTCCTGTGTTTCTGTGGGGGAAACAAAGATCTTTAAAATCCTACCATACTGGGCTAAGACCCCCTCTAATTGCCTTTGTCCAGAAGCAAAGGATGAGGGGTATGCACTTTCAATGGGGAATTAGGTAGCAGAAGCTTAAGGAAATCCAGCACTGATGTTACCATGATTTTATTTCTATATCCTAATCCATTGCTGTTTCCAACTGGAGATTTAATTTTTTTTTCTATCAACACTGGTGAAGCCAATAATACAGAACTATGAAAAATGACACACTGAATCAAAACACAAAATCATTAAAAAAAAAAAAAGAGGAAGCGGAGAGTCTCAGATATGGAAACACATTGATTCATGAGCAAGCAGTTTAGACTAATACTTACATATTTTCTAAACCCAAAAAGCATTAACTGATATTGCAGAAAAACAATTTAGCTTTAAATTAATGCTTCACTAGAGTTCAGCCAATAGCAACATAGGTATCTGATTAAAAGCCTAAGGACATTCCACAGGTGTTTGTTTTTGCCAACATAAGAGTCACGCAAGGTTGTAGTAATGAGATTTATAGAACCTGAGGTTCAGGCCTGTTTACCACCACTTATCCTTGATAGTCTAGGTTAAAAGGAAAGAAAAAGGCATGTTTAACTAGACTAACTTTGGATGTATAAATCCCATTTCTCACCCTTTGAAGGAGTGAGCACTGAGAAAACACAGAGTTTAGAAACCACACAATCCTTTGAAGAAGCCTAAGTTTATGTAACTTGAACAATATGCATGCTAGTCAGCAGGTGTATCTGCTAACTCAAATTCAGCAACTTCATGCACAGCACACAGGACATTCATGACATACACACAAATCTAAAAGCAGACACTGTAGATGCCTTAAAACAGTATCAGGAGGCATTAATATAGAAGTCTTTAAATTGACCTACATCAGCAATGAACTACTAGCACAAAGGCCAGACTGCATAGCACAAAGCAGTTCTTAGGCGCTAATAAGCACTTTTTCTAGTTCACTCCTGACAAAAGGTCTAAGGACTAACCACAGATGCCATGGAGAACCGCTTTGAGGCCAAGTGGATATGTCTGCCTCTGTGGTGAAAGAGTGCATACGATCAGAAAATATGTGACATCTGATGAGAAAATCTGAATGCTGGAAAAGACATTTTCATAATCAAATCAGTGATCAATTCCACAAAGATACAGATCCAAACTAAATAAACTTTTGGGAAGGTCAGGAAGGAAAGCAGACTCCACCAAACAAAATCTCAACAAACAGAAAGCCTAGATTTAGTAAACACATCACACATCTATCAATTACCTAGGACAACACAGAAAATATCAGGGACATAGAGGAAAATGCCATCAGTGAAAATGAAGTAACATTCTAAGTATTACTGGTTTGTAGATCGGCAGAGAGCTCATTTTACACAGCAATGGCAGGCACTCTAGACAGTTCAAATATGCAGAGATGCAGGACATTAATTCACCTTAAGGTTTACTGTACAAATTCCTTCCTATATTAGGCCAGTGCATCAACAATTCCAACTGCCTCAGTTTTCTCCCCAACCTGTTCCTGGCAAGCAGCATCACATGTACAACTCCTATCTCTCTATAACTTCCAATGGAAAATATTTAATTTTTCTACAGAGAATATTTGGTGTAAAGGAAGCTGCATTAAAAACAAGACAAATTCAAATTGCATCATCTTTTCCATAGCAAAAAATACCACGAAGACCAAAGAATACCACATCAAATGATCTGTGGCTTAGTGGCATTTTCAGTTAAACAACCTGGCTTAGAATTCTTTCTAGTCCCTTGAGTTTTCTTTCCTCAACAAAAATGTTGAGTTTTGAGTGTTGGGATCTTGAACACCAATTATCCTGAAATCTGGGATAATCAAGTATCCATGACTCCTGATCTTTTTTTTTTTTTTTAAGGACTCTTAGAAATCTTCTGAAAAACGTCCGCTTAGAAACTAAAGCCACCAAAGATGGACAAACTGCATCTGCGGGCTAGGCTTGCTCACCCTTATGACTCCAGTACTTTTAAATTCACAAACGCCAATCTCTGAAGTCATATAGGTTGCAAAAATTAAGGATGCAGCTGTTTCCCTTCAGATATACAGATAAAAAGCAAGTCTTACATTCATAATGCAATTTAAAATATAATATCCTAAAAATACCCAATCACAATTTCATTGTTTTCAGTATCGTCTAGGTCCATGGCTTCTCCCAGAACTACTTTCATGTATGGTCTGGGCTTTCAGAGGCAGGATATAGAGCACATCCCCCTTCCCTTCAGAGACCCTGAGATTGCTCTCACCTGAACACCTTCCCAAAGCCCAAAGTGAAAAAAGACACACCCAATTCTGTAGGACAGAAGCCAGCCTTGCTCTCCAAACCTTCTTCCTCAACCCCACCTTTGTTCTGCATCAAAAGGAAAAAGGGGGTAAAAGGGGTTTTGTAATGGAGTCCAAAATCAGGCCATTGGCTGCACTTGCCCAAACTAGAATTTAGAAGGCTACCACTCAATTACAACATAAAGAAATGGGAAAATACCGTGCTAACACATGCCTCTTCCTTCCTTTATGTTCTAAAGGCCACACCGTGTTCTCTCTAGTAGACTGTTGGGAAGTGAAAATGGTGAGGGGCAGGGAGGCAAAGATAAAACATGATTTCTAAACACACACACTTAAAAAAAACCATACATACCCACACTTACGTACACACTTAAAGGTCTCAACACTTCAGGTGGCCGGAGCCTATTAGAACTCAAGGCCAAAAGCCTACCCTTCCATCCCCCCTAAACACCCCCCACCCTCCAATCCCACCCCCCAGGAGTCACTGCTATGTATCACATTCACACAGCAAAATCCCTATCCCCTCCCCGATGATATAAAAAAAACTAAACAGATAACTTACTTTCTTTAAATTATTTTTTAAAAGTCTCTTAAAAGATTTTGACGTTTAAATACTTCCACTCTTCTGATATATTAAACACCAAAAGGATCCACAAATGTTTGATAAAACAAACCCTCCATATTTCAGTCCTGGCAAGAAGAGGGAAGAAATCAACTCTAATCAACCTAATTAGGAGGTGGAGAGGCCAAGAACAGAGAAAGTATTCTTAATCCTTCACAGCTTCAACACATTCTCACCTCTCTAATACCAGTAAAAACTGTAATAAAATACTTAAATTTCTGAGGCAGTAGATATAATAACCAAGCCCCTCTACCACCCTCCCACCTGCATGTCAATATTAATTATTCCTTAGTCCAAGAAGGGTGACATATTTCATAAGGGAAGTAATTTCCTTAATCCAGAATCAGTAGTTTAAAAAAAAAAAAAAGTTGTTTTAAGGAAGTTTTTTTCTCCTCTTCTTTTTCTTTTTTACTTAGGGAGGGGTGGAAGTGGTGGAGGAGGTTCTGATGGTAGAGGTGGTAGCCGGGGTTTGTCTGTATTGCCAGATCTGGAGGACATTCCACCAGCCCGTGGATTCAGATATTCACCATAAGAATGAACAAAATCAAATGCAGGGGGCTGAGTGGGCTGAACACCCTGGGCACTGAGAAGGGAGTGAAGCATATTCACAGTATCTTGATAGTCTATTGTCTGGGTTGCACTGTGACCATTGGCCCCAGTGGGCCCTTTATCCAGTTTCATATGAGGAACTCGAGTTTTACAGCTGGGCTGTGAAAAAGTAAGGCCACTTGTGTCTGAGCTATGCCCAGGCAACTGGGCCATTGTAGGAAGAGGAGGGAAGGAGAAATTTATGGAAGAGGATTTAGTACTTTTGGCAATCTTGGCTGGATGATCAAACACTGCCCCTCCAGTCTCTTCAGGGGGACCCCTTTTACGAGTAGAACTGGAAGAGGAGAAAGAACTAGACAAGCTATAGGTTTTGTGTGCTAAGGCGCTTGTCTGGCTACTATGTTTTGGATCGCCTGGACGTTTGTTCCCAGTACCAGCTGGAAGCTGTGAGTGAGAGTGCTTGTGTGAGTGGTGATTATGATGATGATGATGATTAGATGGGTGAGTCTTGTGCTTTTCTTTGTGCTCTCGGCTCTTTGTGACACTGTCCTCTACAGAATTGTGCTTGTCAGCTGCAGAATGGACTTTAATGCGCATTTTTATCTCCTCTGGCTTTGAAGAGGCAGCTTTATCTCCACTTGCCACTGGAATTCTCATTTTGAGAGCTGCTTTGTCAGCCTTTTCCAGAAAAGGCCGATCGGGGTTTTCTGAGCCCTCGATGGGCATTTTCAGAATGACCGAAGAATGGCTATCATGGTGAGACAGGAGATTCTGGGCAGCATATGCATACTGTGACTTCACATTGGCCTCCATGTTCTCCAGTTGCCTCTTCTGGGCAGCCAACTCTTCTGCATGTTTTGCCCGGTATTCTTTCAGTGACACTTTAGCTGATGGCACACTCTTACTATTCTGCTTCTGGGAAATGAATGCATTCGAACCATCCTGTTGCAAAGAATGATCAACTCCCATAAGTGCTAAATTCTCACTAGTCCGATGACCCTGAGCAGGTTCCACTTTAAAAGGAGGTTGGGAGGACAGCCAACGCTCACTCTGCAACATCTCCACGTTGCTTAAGTTGCTGGATGACTCTTCAGTGGCTGGAAGGGAAGGCACTGCACTTGCAGAAGAACTTGACATGCTCATTAAACCTGCAATAGTTGTGTCTGAAGAGCTCTGGGAAATCATATTGAGAATTGTCTGCTCCGAAGTGTTTTCATCTGTTCCTCGATCATCTGCTTTTGTTTTCCTGGCAGCCTGGCATGCCTAGAATGAAGCAAATGACAT